>CM060308.1:104787917-104805417 GCA_030674185.1 Monoplex corrugatus | reverse complement strand
CAACAGTGCCAGGTAGTAGTATGTTGATAGGTATGTGTTGCTCACAGATCTGTCAACAGTGTCCAGTAGTAGTATGTTGATAGGTATGTGTTGGTCACAGATCTGTCAACAGTGCCAGGTAGTAGTATGTTGATAGGTATGTGTTGGTCACAGATCTGTCAACAGTGCCAGGTAGTAGTATGTTGATAGGTATGTGTTGGTAACAGATCTGTCAACAGTGCCAGGTAGTAGTATGTTGATAGGTATGTGTTGGTCACAGATCTGTCAACAGTGCCAGGTAGTAGTATGTTGATAGGTATGTGTTGGTCACAGGTCTGTCAACAGTGCCAGGTAGTAGTATGTTGATAGGTATGTGTTGGTCAACAGTTGCCAGGAGTATAGTATGTTGATAGGTATGTGTGGGTCAAGATCTGTCAACAGGGCCAGGTAGTAGTATGTTTGATAGGTATGTGTTGGTCACAGATCTGTCAACAGTGCCAGGTAGTAGTATGTTGATAGGTATGTGTTGGTCACAGATCTGTCAACAGTGCCAGGTAGTAGTATGTTGATAGGTAGTGTTGGTCACAGATCTGTCAGCAGTGCCAGGTAGTAGTATGTTGATAGGTATGTGTGGTCACAGATCTGTCAACATGCCAGGTAGTAGTTATGTTGATAGGTGTGTTGGTCACAGATCTGTCAACAGTGCCAGGTAGTAGTATGTTGATAGGTAGGTGTTGTCACAGATCTGTCAACAGTGCCAGGTAGTAGTATGTTATTGATAGGTATGTGATGGTCACAGGTATGTCAACAATGCCAGGTAGTAGTATGTTGATAGGTATTTGTGGCACAGATCTGTCAACAGTGCCAGGTAGTAGTATGTTGATAGTATGTGTTGGTCACAGATCTGTCAACAGTGCCAGTAGTGTAGTTGATTGATAGTATGTGTGGTCACAGACTGTCAACAGTGCCAGGTAGTATATGTTGATAGGTATTTGTTGGTCACAGATCTGTCAACAGTGCCAGGTAGTAGTATGTTGATTGATAGGTATGTTTGGTCACAGATCTGTCAACAGTGCCAGGTAGTAGTATGTTGATAGGTATGTGTTGGTCACAGATCTGTCAACAGTGCCAGGTAGTAGTGTGTTGATAGGTATGTGTTGGTCACAGATCTGTCAACAGTGCCAGGTAGTAGTGTTGATTGATAAGTATGTGTTGGTCACAGATCGTCAACAGTGCCAGGTAGTAGTATGTTGATAGGTATGTGTTGGTCACAGATATGTCAACAGTGCCAGGTAGTATTGTTGATAGGTATGTGTTGGTCACAGATCTGTCAACAGTGCCAGGTAGTAGTATGTTGATAGGTATGTGTTGGTCACAGATTGTCAACAGTGCCAGGTAGTAGTATGTTGATAGGTATGTGTTGGTCACAGATCTGTCAACAGTGCCAGGTAGTAGTATGTTGATAGGTATGTGTTGGTCACAGATCTGTCAGCAGTGCCAGGTAGTAGTATGTTGATAGGTATGTGTTGGTCACAGATCTGTCAACAGTGCCAGGTAGTAGTATGTTGATAGGTATGTGTTGGTCACAGATCTGTCAACAGTGCCAGGTAGTAGTATGTTGATAGGTATGTGTTGGTCACAGATCTGTCAACAGTGCCAGGTAGTAGTATGTTGATAGGTATGTGTTGGTCACAGATCTGTCAACAGTGCCAGGTAGTAGTATGTTGATAGGTATGTGTTGGTCACAGATCTGTCAACAGTGCCAGGTAGTAGTATGTTGATAGGTATGTGTTGGTCACAGATCTGTCACAGTGCCAGGTAGTAGTATGTTGATAGGTATGTGTTGGTCCCAGATCTGTCAGCAGTGCCAGGTAGTAGTATGTTGATAGGTATGTGTTGGTCACAGATCTGTCAGCAGTGCCAGGTAGTAGTATGTTGATAGGTATGTGTTGGTCACAGATCTGTCAACAGTGCCAGGTAGTAGTATGTTGATAGGTATGTGTTGGTCACAGATCTGTCAACAGTGCCAGGTAGTAGTATGTTGATAGGTATGTTTTGGTCACAGATCTGCAACAGTGCCAGGTAGTAGTATGTTGATTGATAGTATGTGTTGGTCACAGATCTGTCAAACAGTGCCAGGTAGTAGTATGTTTTGATAGGTATGTGTTGGTCACAGATCTGTCAGCAGTGCCAGGTAGTATATGTTGATAGGTATGTGTTGGTCACAGATCTGTCAACAGTGCCAGGTAGTAGTATGTTGATAGGTATGTGTTGGTCACAGATCTGTCAACAGTGCCAGGTAGTAGTATGTTGATAGGTATGTGTTGGTCACAGATCTGTCAACAGTGCCAGGTAGTAGTATGTTGATAGGTATGTGTTGGTCACAGATCTGTCAACAGTGCCAGGTAGTAGTATGTTGATAGGTATGTGTTGGTCACAGATCTGTCAACAGTGCCAGGTAGTAGTATGTTGATAGGTATGTGTTGGTCACAGATCTGTCACAGTGCCAGGTAGTAGTAATTTGATAGGTATGTGTTGGTCACAGATCTGTCACAGTGCCGTAGATATGTTGATAGGATGTTGTCACAGATCATCACAGATGAGCCCATGCGTAGTCGAGTAGTTGACTAGTATGTGTGTCACAGGTCTAGAACAGCCAGGATAGTAATCACTGTTCAGAAAGACGTACTATCATGGTCAACATGATTTCACAGCCAGGAAGAAGTATGTTGAAGTATTGCCAGCGTCACAGCATCTCGTCACATCAGTGAGTACGTTGAAGTATGTTTGTCCACAGATCTGTCAACAGTGCCATGTATAGGATGTTGATAGGTATTTGTTGGTCCCAGATCTGTCAACAGTGCAAGGTAGTAGTATGTTGATAGGTATTTGTTGGTCACAGATCTGTCAACAGTGCCAGGAGTACACACGCACGCACACACACAGACACACACACACACACACACACACACACACACACACACACACACACACACACCCACACACACGCATGGCTATAAATGGGGAGAAAGAATAAAAGCAATAAAAGCAAGAATAAAAGCAATGGAAAATTATAGAGAGCATAGCATACAATTATATATTATAACCATGTGATTCCCTCCGAGCGGAGACAGGCTGCAGAGGGGAGGGTTGAGTGAGGTTAGGATTTTATGCAGGAGAGAAAAGGTGAGTTTTGAGAGCGGACTTGAAGGAGACAAAAGTAGGTTGCTGACGGACTGAGAGAGGAAGTTTGTTCCAGGAGAGTGGACCAGAAACAGAGAAGGCTGCAGTGCCAGGTAGTAGTATGTTGATAGGTATGTGTTGGTCACAGATCTGTCAGCAGTGCCAGGTAGTAGTATACCTTTGTCAGTCAGCATCGACTATTGATGATGCGTCTCAGTGTCGTGTCGAGTCGAGTTGACACTTCATGATATGTTGACTGGGTCCGAATGGGTCAAACAGCGCATGGACAGCCCTAATGACACGTGTCAGAAAGACGTGACTATCATTGTAACATCAAGATTCATGGAGAAAACAGAATATGTAGAAGTCACGATTGCCAGCAGTAACAGCAGCACTCTCAACATCATCAACTGTTACACCCCGATGACAGAATGCTCTCCCTTGACACTATCCACGTCCTCCATAATGGCTTCCTCGTCACTAGGGACTTGAACAGCTGGTCTTACAGTTGGGACACAACACTTAGACAGCTGGTCTTACAGTCGGGACACAACACTTAGACAGCTGGTCTTACAGTTGGGATACAACACCTTAGACAGCTGCTCTTACAGTTGGGACACAACACTTAGACAGCTGGTCTTACAGTTGGGATACAACACCTTAGACAGCTGGTCTTACAGTTGGGACACAACACTTAGACAGCTAGTCTTACAGTCGGGACACAACACTTAGACAGCTGGTCTTACAGTCGGGACACAACACTTAGACAGCTGGTCTTACAGTCGGGACACAACACTTAGACAGCTAGTCTTACAGCTGGGATACAACACTTAGACAGCTGGTCTTACAGTTGGGACACAACACATAGACAGCTGGTCTTACAGTTGGGACACAACACTTAGACAGCTGGTCTTACAGTCAGGATACAACACTTAGACAGCTGGTCTTACAGTTGGGACACAACGCCTTAGACAGCTGGTCTTACAGTTGGGACACAACACATAGACAGCTGGTCTTACAGTTGGGACACAACGCCTTAGACAGCTGGTCTTACAGTTGGGACACAACGCCTTAGACAGCTGGTCTTACAGTTGGGACACAACACATAGACAGCTGGTCTTACAGTTGGGACACAACGCCTTAGACAGCTGGTCTTACAGTTGGGACACAAAACCTTAGACAGCTGGTCTTACAATTGGGACACAACACTTAGACAACTGGTCTTACAGTTGGGACACAACGCCTTAGACAGCTGGTCTTACAGTTGGGATACAACACTTAGACAGCTGGTCTTACAGTTGGGATATAACACCTTAGACAGCTGGTCTTACAGTTGGGATATAACACCTTAGACAGCTGGTCTTACAGTTGGGATATAACACCTTAGACAGCTGGTCTTACAGTTGGGATATAACACCTTAGACAGCTGGTCTTACAGTTGGGATATAACACCTTAGACAGCTGGTCTTACAGTTGGGATACAACACCTTAGACAGCTGGTCTTACAGTTGGGACACAACACTTAGACAGCTGGTCTTACAGTTGGGATACAACATCTTAGACAGCTGGTCTTACAGTTGGGATACAACATCTTAGACAGCTGGTCTTACAGTTGGGATACAACATCTTAGACAGCTGGTCTTACAGTTGGGATACAACACCTTAGACAGCTGGTCTTACAGTTGGGATACAACACCTTAGACAGCTGGTCTTACAGTTGGGATACAACACTTAGACAAGTGAGGAGAAGGCGTTCAATCCTGGCAAGATGAAAACCACCTGAGTCATCTCAACGACCCCACAGACCACCTACTTTCTGCTCGTGTCGTTGTTACACAACAACAACAACAACAACAACAACAGATCTGACTTCCTGCACTGACGACATCCACAAGAAAATATCAGCAGAAAGGTGGTAGTTCAGTTATGTAGAAATGACCATCGTCTAGTTTTCCTTACCACCAGTGGACACGTAATGTCGGACCAACCTTAACAACTACGCTGGAAACACAAGACAGCCAAGTGGGGCTTGTGCAGCATGGCAACACACGGGCCGACAAGAAGCATAACAGCTGAAGGAAATAACGTGAACAATAATATAGTGAAAGACCTCAGCAACACCATCACACAGGATGAACAATATGGTGAAAGACCTCAGTGACACTATCACACAGGATGAACAATATGGTGAAAGACTTCAGCAACACCATCACACAGGATGAACAATATGGTGAAAGACCTCAGCAACACCATCACACAGGATGAACAATATGGTGAAAGACTTCAGCAACACCATCACACAGGATGAACAATATGGTGAAAGATTTCAGTGACACCATCACACAGGATGAACAATATGGTGAAAAACTTCAGCAACACCATCACACAGGATGAACAATATGGTGAAAGACTTCAGCAACACCATCACACAGGATGAACAATATGGTGAAAGACTTCAGCAACACCATCACACAGGATGAACAATATGGTGAAAGACTTCAGCAACACCATCACACAGGATGAACAATATGGTGAAAGACTTCAGTGACACCATCACACAGGATGAACAATATGGTGAAAGACTTCAGCAACACCATCACACAGGATGAACAATATGGTGAAAGACTCAGCAACACCATCACACAGGATGAACAATATGGTGAAAGACCTCAGCAACACCATCACACAGGATGAACAATATGGTGAAAGACTTCAGCAACACCATCACACAGGATGAACAATATGGTGAAAAGACCTCAGCAACACCATCACACAGGATGAACAATATGGTGAAAGACTTCAGCAACACCATCACACAGGATGAACAATATGGTGACAGACCTCAGCAACACCATCACACAGGCAGCCAAGGAAAGCATAGGAAGGGAACAGAGATAAAACTACACACCACAGTGGACAAGCACAAATCACATGATGCTCTGACATAAGGCCAGAAAGAGGCAGAGACAAACACCACAAGAGAACAACACCATACGCCAAGAAAGCAAAGCAAACTATTTGAACACAAAAACAAAGAATAACGGAAGGAGTTGGAGAGAGAAAACAACAGGACTCAACACGAACATGGACACTACAAAGTTCTGCAAATTGACGACAGCAATAAATGATGAAGGCAGTAAGAGACAAAAGCTCACTCTCGAAGAAGGAAGGACTTTTACAGGGAAAACAGCTGCAAACAGCTACAGCTTTGAAAGTAAGTATGAGAAGGAAAGCAACTCCACCACTATCCACACCTGAAGAAAGAAATAAGAAGGCAGAGAAGGAGAGAAGAGATGGAAACAGACAGGTGCCTAAAGCCATACAGCATGACGTCACCATACCTGAATTATAAAACGTCATCAACAAACTGAAAAAGAAGAAACCTCTTGGCCCAGGAAACATTACAAACGAGATGCTTCAACATTTCGGCAACTCGGCTCGCCAAAATCTTCTGGACATTTTCAGACCTGGAGACAGGGACAGGTACCACAGTGCTGGAAGGAAGCCAAAATGATTCCTGTTCTGAAGAAAGGGAAGAACAAGATAAAATTCCTGTGAACTAACTCCCCCCCCCCCCCCCCGGTAATCTGGACAAGGTGTGTTTGTAGGACCATGAAGCCCATCGTCAACCATACAGCCATACATGGAGTCACAGAGCATCACTGTCGCTCAGCAAGCTGGCTTCAGACAAAACAAGAATACAGAAGACCAAAGGACACACTGTATTCACGTGGTAGAGAATGCTTTATAGGCCCACAGGGTCATCCTTAAGGACTCCATTGATATGCAGAAAGCTTTTGACAAGGTCTGGAAAGATGGACTCCTTGTGAAGCTCCTACTACGTGGTGTCACAGGCAACGTGTAACAGTGGACCAAGTCTTACCTCCACAAGCAAAGAGCCAGAGCGTTAGTGGACGGTCACTGTAGCTGGAAGATAATGATACGTCAGGGGTCCTTCAGGGAGGAGTCTTCTCCCCTACTTTGTTCATACTCTTTATCACTGACATGGTATCGGAGCTGTCCAGAGGAATCCAAACAGTTCTTTATGCAGACGACCTGATGTACGGAACTCTGGTGTGCTCTGGTGCACGGAAGAATACGCAACAACAGTAATGTACAGACGGCAACTTGCCATGGAGAGAGTGGCAACATGCCATGGAGAGAGTGGCAACTTGCCATGGAGAGAGTGGCAACTTGCCATGGAGAGAGTGGCAACTTGCCATGGAGAGAGTGGCAACTTGCCATGGAGAGAGTGGCAACATGCCATGGAGAGAGTGGCAACTTGCCATGGAGAGAGTGGCAACTTGCCATGGAGAGAGTGGCAACATGCCATGGAGTGACAGTGGCAACATGCCATGGAGAAGTGGCAACATCTTTGCCATGGAAGAGAGTGGCAACTTGCCATGGAGAGATGGGCAACACCATGGAGAAAAGTGCAACATGCCATGGAGAGAGTGCAACTTGCCATGAGAGATGGAATCCATGGAGAGAGTGGCAACTGCATGAGAGAGGCAATGCCATGGGAAGTGGCAACATGGCAACAGCTGGTGTTACATGTAAACATCAAGACAGAAAACAACAACTATCTTCTCATCTACCACAAAGCATAACTTGGCAGACGTACTCTGGAGACACACCCACTGAAGACAGAAGACTAAAAGACACACCTAGGGTCACTTTGACAAGAGATTAACATGGAAGTAATACATCATGCAGACAGAACGAAAAGCCAAAAAAATGCTGAACTTGATGATAAAGCAGGCAGGACCATAGTAACAAGAAAAACAAGTCAAGCTTATCTAAAGTGGAAGAAAAGCACACCCAGCTTATCAACACTGAACACTCCTGTCATTAGTCACGCGCTTCTGAGTTAGTCTTTTTGTCTGGACATGTGAACATCTGTGTATTAAACCAGTCATTGTCATGTAGCTGTTAGCGCAACGGACAACCGACTGGATGGTATGGGTTCCAATCCACATCGGCACTATAAAAATCATTGTTTGTTTGTTTTCGGCCCTATCACAGAGAGAGAGAGAGAGAGAGAGAGAGAGAGAGAAGGAGAGAGAGAGAGAGAAAGAGACAGAGACAAGAGAGAGAGAGAGAGAAAGAAAGAAAAAAGAGACAGAGACAGAGAGAGAAGACAGACAGACAGACAGACAGAGACAGACAGACAGACAGAGAGACAGACAGACAGAGACAGAGACAGAGAAGAGAGAAAGAAAGAAAGAAAGAGACAGAGACAGAGAGAGAGAGACAGACAGACAGACAGAGACAAGAAGAGAGAGAGAGGCGTCAGAGAGTAAGAGTGAGCAAGAGCAAAACAGCCCATTTTCCTTAAAAAAGAAAAGATGGGCAACATGAATACCAACAGTAACAAAAATAACGACTACAAAATAAGAAACAAACAGAATGACGACAACAACACAACAACAACAACAACAACAAAGCTTGATTATCGTTTACAAACGATTTTATTTCTTAACGATGAAAAAGACAACACATCTGATTTATTAACCAAATGTCGGCACTTCACAATATACAGAAGACTTTCCCGACATCCTGTCGTCCATTAACCTTTCACCCATCACCTTTCACCTCTCTGCCCTCCTCACTAAGGTCAAGGACTCGCACGTGCCAACTTTTGAGGGGGGCGTGTCTTTAGGTGAGTGTTAACATCAGCAAGTGTCAAGGTTGTTGTTATTTCTTGTCGGTGTCTGTCATTTGAATTATGTAGTTTACATGTGCTTTGGATTGATCGTGTTATTTAGAATAAAACAGTGATTTAAAAAGGAACCGTATTGAATACGGGTCTTTACGTTGTCTAGTTAGTCAGTACAGTACGTGTTTTCAGTAGTACAAGTAGAAGTTAGTCAGTACAGTACGTGTTTTCAGTAGTACAAGTGAAAGCAGAAACAGCAGGAGCAACAA
This sequence comes from Monoplex corrugatus, assembly GCA_030674185.1. Taxonomy (NCBI): domain Eukaryota; kingdom Metazoa; phylum Mollusca; class Gastropoda; order Littorinimorpha; family Ranellidae; genus Monoplex; species Monoplex corrugatus. The sequence goes on along the minus strand of CM060308.1, from coordinate 104,796,327 downwards.
TAAAAACAACAACAATATCAATAATAACAATAACACTTATAATAGCCACTACTACTATTGGCGATAATGACGATAGTCATACTTGTATTATTATTATTACTACTACTGATTAAAAATAATAATAACAATGATGATGACGACGACGATGATGATGATAGTGACAGCAACAATAACACTAGCATGTATACCATACCATCATTATACGCCATTATTATCATCATCATCATCATCATCATCATCATCATCATCATCATCATCATCATCATCATCATCATCATCATCATCGTCAGCCTCCGCCTCATCATTTCTATTATCAATATTATTATTGTCATTCTTATTGCTTTCATAATTATCATCATCATTATTATTATTATCTTTTATTACTATTGTTATCATTATCATCATCATTATTATTAGTATCTTTTATTACTATTATTATCATTATCATCATCATCATCATCACCATCATCATTATTATTAGTATCTTTTATTACTATTATTATCATTATCATTATCATCATCATCATCACCATCATCATCATCATCATCATCATCACCATCATCATCATTATTATTAGTATCTTTTATTACTATTATTATCATTATCATCATCATCATCATCATCATCACCATCATCATCATTATTATTAGTATCTTTTATTACTATTATTATCATTATCATCATCATCATCACCATCATCATCATCATCATCATTATTATTAGTATCTTTTATTACTATTATTATCATTATCATCATCATCATCATCATCATCACCATCATCATCATCATCATCATCATCATCATTATTATTAGTATCTTTTATTACTATTATTATCATTATCATCATCATCATCATCATCATCACCATCATCATCATCATTATTATTATTAGTATCTTTTATTACTATTATTATCATTATTATCATCATCATTATTAGTATCTTTTATTACTATTATTATCATTATCATCGTCATTATTATTAGTATCTTTTATTACTATTATTATCATTATCATCATCATCATCATCATCATCATCACCATCATCATCACCATCATCATCATCATCATCATTATTGTTATTATTATTATTATTATTATTATTATTGTATTATTATTATTATTACCATTGTTGTTATTATTATTATCATTATTGTTGTTGTCGTTGTTGCTGTTCTTATAATTGGTTTTATCATTGTTCTCATCGTTCTTGTTGTTTTTGTCATTGATGTTGATGATGATGTATGTATTGTTTGTTTGTATGCTGATCAATATTTAGTCATTATTTGGATGTGACATACAATGTTGTTTCCATCTGGTCCTGACATCCTGGTCTGTCTGGTCACGTGATGGTATTGTTGCGTTACGTTGATACCCGTACGACTGACGGTATTCAGTGACCTTGGGTTGGATTTTCTCTGGCTCTCTCTTGACTTGATATATCTTAACAGTGTACAGCCATGTCATGCAATGTAATACATATATTACAATACAATACAATACAATACAATACAATACGATACAATACAATACAATATCAATACAATATAATACAATATCAATACAATACAATACAATACAATACGATACGATACGATACGATACGATACGATGCAATACAATACAATACAATACAATACAATACGATACGATACGATACAATGCAATACAATACAATATCAATACAATACAATACAATACGATACGATACGATACAATACAATACAATATCAATACAATACAATATCAATACAATACAATACAATACGATACGATACGATACGATACGATACGATACAATGCAATACAATACGATACAATACGATACAATATCAATACAATACGATACAATATCAATACAATACGATACAATACGATACAATACGATACAATACAATACGATACAATATCAATACAATACGATACAATACGATACAATACGATACAATACGATACAATACGATACAATACAATACGATACAATACGATACAATACGATACAATACAATACGATACAATACGATACAATACGATACAATACGATACAATGCAATACAATACAATACAATACGATACAATACGATACAATACGATACGATACAATACAATACGATACAATACGATACAATGCAATACAATAAACACAATACAAGCATTGCAGCACAATATGATATAATGCACTTCAGTACAACACAACTCAATACAGTACAGTGCAATATAATACAGCACAATACAGTACAATACAATATAATACAACACAATACAATACAATATAATACAACACAATACAGTACAATACAATATAATACAACACAATACAGTACAATACAATATAATACAGCACAATACAATACAATACAGCACAATACATACAATATGATACACTATGATACTGCACAATACAGTACAATACAATACAATATAATACAATACAATACAATATGATACAGCACAATACAGTACAATACAATACAGCACAATACAATATAGCCCAATACAATACAGTCCAGCACAATATGATCTCATGCAGTGCAAAACATTACAATGGAATGCAATACAATACAATGCAGCACAGTACAATACAATACAATACAACACAATACAGCACAATACAAAACAATACATCCCAGCACAATGTGATATAAAACAATGCAATACACATATAAAACAATGCAATATACAAATTATGATTATATACATGACAATGAAATACAATGCAATACTGTGATACAACACAGCACAAACTACAATGCAATAAAATACAACACAGCACGATATATTCCAACGTAACACAATGCCTCAATACAATACAATACCATACAGTGCAATACACAACACAACACAATACAATACCATATCACACAGTGCAATACAAAACACAACACAACATAACACAACACAATACCACATAGTGCAATACAAAAACAACACAACACAACACAACACAAACACCATACAAAACAGAACAATAAACAGACCACAATACATTTTTCATTTGTTTTGATTTTATCCACGGATCACACAATTCTTTTTTCGGCACTTTGTGGCAGTGTACAACTGTCAGCTTGGGTACACCTGGCTACTTGACAGTCTGCAGGTAAAACTTGACTCGTCACTTCACCTGTCTCTTGCCACTATCAAATGCAGCATGAGGTCTGTATGTCCCCACTCTCTTTACTTGTGAACTTGGACACACACATGGCTACTTCATCACTGCATTGTAAAACGTGGGTCGTCACTTGTCTGTATCGTTTCTTGCCAAAGTCAGATACAGCAGTTCTCTCACTTCACGTCAGGAGTTATCACCATTGGGAAAAAAATCAAAGACACAAACAAACTGGTCGCCCTGGCCAACAATTGACCTCTCTGGCGCATTCCGAAGTCCTTAAGACATTCTGTGCAAACAGAAGTCATTCTCAACGAGTCATTAAGTGCAACGATAAAGCAAGCATTGTTTTCGATGACCTTGAAGAAGCGTCACCAATGTAAAATAAATAAATATATAAACAAACAAAAAAATTCCAGAGAATCACGTGCAATACGTTCATTCAGACCATGTGATCAAGCTAACAGACAAACACGTGCTGACTGTCCATCTCCAAGGCTGGTCGTTAAACTCATGGACATTAATAGTTGAGATGCAATCACGTCATGAAGGTCAAGGCCAAGAGCAAAGTACGTGCTATCAAAGGTCAAGGACAATGTAATGTAACAGTCCACTGTGTGAAAACCACGCAGGTCAAAGAACAAACCACGTGTTAATCAATGGACCTGGCTGGCGTGTGGCCAAGGTCACTGGACAGGGCACGTGGTGACCGCTAACAGTCGACCTTTTCCGGGAAGTTGCAGACTTTGAGGTGCCAGTCAAACTTGGTGTCCACAGGACACTTCATGCGGAGAGCTCTCAGACCTCCAGGTGCTGCCGGCACACACAGGTTGAAATGAACACAGGACTCCTCGTCCCCCCAGATCCCCAGTCCGTACTTCTTGCAGTCCAGTGTGCCTGAAACAAATGGTCAAGCCATGGTCAATGTGGAGAAGTGGTTAACGCAAGAAACAAGTGAATGGGAGAGCTTAGGTTTGAAACCACGACAGTCCCAAAAAAATATTTGTCTTGGTGGAGGCAGACACAAGATCATTGATAAAGAAGATTAGGAAAAGACAAGCAACATTTATAGTACATTTTATGAGAAAAGGGGAGTTAGAACACCTGGTCACAACAGGAAAGCTGGAGGAAAGAGAACACCAGGTAGACCCAGGGAGAAAATATCGGACGGGCTTGCAGGGTGGCTGAGGACAGAGAGGGTGGAAGATGTATTTGCAGCGACAAGGGATATATTCCTCTGGAGGGCCATGATCGCCAGCGCCATGCGGCAGGGCACATGATGATGATGTGTTTTATCCTGACCTGTTGAGCGGGCAACTGTGCTCGTTGGGATGACTCGAACTACGCAGTCCAGTCTCATCTACTTCATGTTAATCACAATATTTGTACGGCGCCAGATCCTGACAATTCAAATCAAAGCACACTCACGCACCAGGCATACGCATACAATCGACAAAGACCACCTTACAATATTTAATACACAGACTGAGGGAAAGACGTAGTTGTAGAATTCATTGTTGGGAAAAGAGGTGGGTTTTTAATAAACTGGATATAAAAGCAGAAAGGTCAGGTGTTAGGCGAAGGCAGAGCGGAAGTCTAGTCCAGGCTGAAGTTCCTGAGACATCAAAAGAACGCTGACCAGCGCGTCATTCATGGTGTTCATCTAGTTTCCCAACCAGCACCGCAGGTGTCTGCATTTCTACAGCCTAGTTTGACGCCAGAATATTTTAACGAAATTAAACGTAGAGTACAGCTCTGTCATGTTGTCTCAATCCGAAAACGATTTTCATAATATCTTTACTTTCATCATTAGTATCATCATCGTCAGACTGTGCAGAACTGTTCCACACTTTGTGACCTTTACACACCCTGTTGTCACTGATGTTTTACTGACATATGTGCTGTGTTGTTAGAGCACCAATGTCATAAGGCAGGAGTTGTGTGTTCAACCTGGTTGTCATGATTTAAATGTAGGTTGTGTGTTCAACCTTAGGTTGTCATGACTTTTAAATGTAGGAGTTGTGTGTTCAACCTTAGGGTTGGTCATGACTTTTAAATGTAGGAGTTGTGTGTTCAACCTTAGGGTGGTCATGACTTTTAAATGTAGGAGTTGTGTGTTCAACCTTAGGGTTGGTCATGACTTTTAAATGTAGGAGTTGTGTGTTCAACCTTAGGGTTGGTCATGACTTTTAAATGTAGAAGTTGTGAGTTCAACCTTAGGGTTGGTCATGACTTTTAAATGCAGGAGTTGTGTGTTCAACCTTAGGGTTGGTCATGACTTTTAAATGTAGAGTTGTGTGTTCAACCTTAGGGTTGGTCATGACTTTTAAATGTAGGAGTTGTGTGTTCAACCTTAGGGTTGGTCATGACTTTCAGGAGTGTGAGTTCAACCCTCAGGTGGGCCACATACTTAACACGTGTAGCTGACACTTCTGATACAGCAATGGACTCCGGATCTCATGAAGGTCTGACTTTCTCTCATCTGAAAGATCAGCTGCAGGGCAACAAAGAGGACCTTACGTAGACCAGACTCCATCATCCAGATTAACAAAGAGATCATTGTGATGTGTGGCCAGGTTTAAACAAAGAACAGGATGCCAACTCACCTTCCTCAGGTTGTTGATCCTTATAGTCCCAGGTGTTACCTGGCATCCAGGTCTGTTCCTGCCACCAGTTCTTCTCTTTCTTATCACCATCGTCGTCATCATCATTTTCATCGTCACTGTCTTCCTCTCCTTCATCTCCGTCGCTGTCGTCGTCATCATCTGAGGACCAAAAGTTATTATAAATCGTTCTTGTTCAGCACTAGTCTTCAAACTCATGCAGACCCAAGCGCATTATACAGAGTCAACCTTTTTCGTGGGGCTGGAAGATCTCAAGCTGTCAGGTAAGTTGACCACATTCCACATTTTGTTACTGTCTGTATCTTTGGTGGGTGTGTGTATTGGATGGTTTCATGTTTCCATAAGACAGCCACTGGCATGACTAACCAGATGTTAAGGGCCTATACGATGTGTACACATGGACGTTAGGCACTGGCAGGTCTGCACACTTGTTGACCTGGGAGATCAGAGAGATGTCCACTCTTTACCCAACCAGGTGGAAGTAACTCTCCACTCTTTACCCAACCAGATGAAGGTAACTCTCCACCCTTTACCCACCAGGTGGAGGTAACTCTCCACACTTTACACACCAGGTGGAGGTAACTCTCCACCCTTTACCCACCAGGTGGAGGTAGCTCTCCACCCTTTACACACTAGGTGGAGAACTCTCCACCCTTTACCCACCAGTTGGAGGTAACTCTCCACCCTTTACCACACTCAGGTGGAGGTAACTCTACACTCTTTACCCACCAGGTGGAGGTAACTCTCCACCCTTTACCCACCAGGTGGAGGTACTCTCCACCTTTACCCACCAGGTGGAGTAACTCTCCACCTTTACCCACCAGTGGAGGTAACTCTACGGGTTACATCACCAGGAGTGTAGGAAACATTTACCCACTTTTACCACCGTGGAGGTAACTCTCCACTCTTTACCCACCAGGTGGAGGTGACTCTCCACTCTTTACCCACCAGGTGGAGGTAACTCTCCATCCTTTACCCACCAGGTGGAGGTACAGGTCTTTGGGTACATCAAACCTAGGAGTGTCCAAATGGAAGTTGGACATTTACCCACTTGATTACTACGCCGTCAACAGTTTCGGAAAGTATACAATCACATCAGCTACCATTGTGTATCTGCCTCTGTGTATGTCTGTACAATAACTATCCATATGTCAAAATAAAGCTTGTGTATTTGTGTCCCTATTTCTGTCTATAGAAGAAGTATGCATTTGTCAAAATGAAGCTTGTATATTTGGGGTCCCTATTTGTGTCTATAGACAAAGTATGCATTTGTCAAAATAAAGGATGTTTTACATTATGATTTATATCTTGCTGTTTTCACGACTTGTTTGAAGTTCAAAATGATATCAAGATATGATTTACATGTAGGTATCTTTCATGCCTTTCTTGGGATTAATAATACATCAATGATGATTTTACGTGACTATCACTCATGCCTTGAATTGGAGTGAAAAGATATGTTAAGGTATGCTCTATGTCTTGCTATTTCGGATGTTTTCGTTAGAGTTGAAGGCTATGTGGAAAGATGATTTTATATGTCCCAATATCTTCTTTGATGTTAACGGTTAAGTCATTCTTGTGGATGCCTTCGTTAGAGTTGTAGGGTATGTTAAAAGATGACTTACATGTTGCTATATGCCTTCATCGGTGTCAAAGATTAAGTCAGATTATGATTTACATATTACTATCTTAACATGCCTTCTTTAGGGTGATAGGTTATATTGATCTGTGATTTGTGTTACAATCTTCCATGTCTTCTTTGGGTTAAAGATTATGTTAAACGATCTGATTTATGTTACTGTCTCGCATGCCCTCTTTGACAATAAATGATGTGATAAACTATAAAATGTTCAACTGTGACTTATGTTCTCCAACTCAATAAAGCATCAGTCATCATCATCATCATCAGGTGCCTTGCCGCATGGCGTTGGCGACCATGGACTTTCAACCATCTCTATCTCTCGCTGCCCCCAGCATCTCCCCCACCCTCTTCATCCTCAGCCACCTTGCAAGTCTGTCCAGCATTCTCTCCCTGGGTCTACCCGGTGCTCTCTTTCCCTCCAGCTTTCCAGTTGTGACCAGGTGCTCCAAATCCCCCTTCCTCATAAAATGGCCTATACATGTTGCTTGTCTTTTCCTAATCTTCCTTATCAGTGATCGACTTGTGTCTGCCTCCATCAAGACTGTCTCGTTTGTTTTCTTTGCTGTCCATGGAACTCTCAACATTCTTCTGAGAAACCACATCTCGGCTGCCTCAATCTTGCTCTGGCTTTGCTTGCTGACTGTCCACGCCTCGCATCCGTACAACAGTATTGATTCTATAAAGCATCAGTGCATTAACTAATTTCTTGTTGTTTTTTGTATACTTGTTCATTTGTTGTTGTTTTTTGTGTGTTCTTGACAAAAGCCACTTACACAAAAATTAGCGCCTGCCTTCTTTTGCTGATTACACACTTGTTTTCAGTCTTGTATGTCTGCCTTCTTTTGCTGATTACACACTTGTTTTCAGTCTTGTATGTCTGCTTCTTTTGCTGATTACACACTTGTTTTCAGTCTTGTATGTCTGCCTTCTTTTGCTGATTACACACTTGTTTTCAGTCTTGTATGTCTGCTTCTTTTGCTGATTACACACTTGTTTTCATCTTGATGTCTGCCTTCTTTTGCTGATTACACACTTGTT
>CM060308.1:104757917-104782917 GCA_030674185.1 Monoplex corrugatus | reverse complement strand
TCACCATCTGAACCAGACCCGCCTGAAGAACTATCGTGTGATCCCCCACCACCCGAAGGTTGACTCCAAGATGATCCTTCACTATCAGATGGGTTATGGCCTCTCGAAGAACTGCCAGAAGAACTATGGTCATCGGAAGAACTGCCACTTGAGTCATCCCCTCCTGAGGAACTACCAGATGAACCATGCTCTCCTCCTGAAGAACTACCAGATGAACCATGCTCTCCTCCTGAAGAACTACCAGATGAACCATGCTCTCCTCCTGAAGAACTACCAGATGAACCATGCTCTCCTCCTGAAGAACTACCAGATGAACCATGCTCCCCTCCTGAGGAACTACCAGATGAACCATGCTCTCCTCCTAAAGAACTACCAGATGAACCATGCTCTCCTCCTGAAGAACTACCAGATGAACCATGCTCTCCGCCTGAGGAACTATCAGATGAACCACGCTCCCCTCCTGAAGAACTACCAGACGACGCGTGATCACCCGCAGAGCCGGCAGACTTTCCTGAAGAACTCTCTGATGATTTGTTTTCACCTGAAGATTTGCCAGCTCCTGAGGAACTGTCAGACGACCCATGACTATCAGAGGGACCATGGATTTCAGATGACTCCTTGTCTGACGATCCATGACCTGAGGATGTGGGACTTCCGCTAGATTCAGAGGAAGACGACGACGACGACGACAAAGAAGAAGAAGAATCATCATGGATGTCCTTTTTTCCTGAAGAAAAAGAAGGAGATGATGATGATGATGATGATGATGATGATGAATGATGATGATGATGATGATGATGATGATGATGAAGATCCTTCGTGGGTATCTTCTTGCCCTGAGCCTTTTTTGACCTTGAGGTCTCCGGAAGCACCGATTGATGAGCTGATGTCTCCAGTGAAGAGGTCGTAGATGGTGCGGATGATGGGATACTTGGAGCCTCCACAGTTACCGTTGAAGTCGTCCATCTCCAGGGACCAGACGAAGGCCCCTCCCAGGTCCAGCTTCAGGATGATCTTGGTCTGAGATCAAAATTTCTTCATGACAATGAGAGTATGGTTTACACTTCTTTTCCTACGGAAAAAGGCACGGGCGTACACATGTACAAACGTGTGCACACCAACGCACAAATGCACCACACACACACACACACACACACACACACACACACACACACACACACACACACACACACACACACACGCAAAGGCCACACACACACTACACTACACACACACACACACACACCACACACACACACACACACACACACACACACACACACATACACACGCAAGATCACACACACACTACACTACACACACACACACACACACACACACACACACACACACACACACACACACATACACACACGCAAGGTCACATACACATACACACACACACTACACACACACACACACACACACACACACACACACACACACACACACACACACACACACACACAAACACACACACAAACATTCGCACACACGTACGCACACATATAGGACACACACACACGCACATGTATATAGTCGCCATCATTATGGTCATAAAAGATTAATGAAATATGTTGATTTCCCAGGTCCCTTCCTTTGAAGGCCAGTTAACCTTCTTGCCATCCCAATGTCTTCAGCAAAAAGGAGGTGGCGCTGCACTCCGGCGACATGCTGTCAAAAGGGAAAGCATCCGGAGTTTCACATGGTAAATCCACTGTGACAAAAGGCGTGACTGTCACTGTGAATATGACTATGACTATCACTGTGACTATGACTATGACTATCACTGTGACTATGACTATGACTATCACTGTGAATATGACTATGACTATCACTGTGACTATGACTATGACTATGACTATCACTGTGACTATGACTGACTATGACTGTGACTATGACTTTGACTATCACTATGACTATGACTATCACTGTGACTATGATTGTGACTATCACTGTGACTATGACTATGACTATCACTGTGACTATGACTATGACTATCACTGTGACTATGACTATGACTATCACTGTGACTATGACTATCACTGTGAATATGACTATGACTATCACTGTGACTATGACTATCACTGTGACTATGACTATCACTGTGAATATGACTATGACTATCACTGTGACTATGACTGTCACTATGAATATGACTATGACTATCACTGTGAATATGACTATGACTGTCACTGTGAATATGATTATGACTACCACTGTGACTATGACTGTCACTATGAATATGACTGACTATCACTGTGAATATGACTATGACTAACACTGTGAATATGACTATGACTATCACTGTGAATATGACTATGACTGTCACTGTGAATATGACTATGACTAACAACTGTGAATATGAATATGACTATGACTATCACTGTGAATATGACTATGACTATCACTGTGAATATGACTAACACTGTGAATATGACTATGACTGTCACTGTGAATATGATTATGACTATCACTGTGAATATGACTATGACTATCACTGTGGATATGACTATGACTGTCACTGTGAATAGGACTATGACTATCACTGTGAATATGACTATGACTATCAATGTGAATATGACTATGACTATCACTGTGAATATGACTATGACTATGACTATCACTGTGAATATGACTATGACTATCACTGTGAATATGACTATGACTGTCACTGTGAATATGACCATGACTATCACTGTGAATATGACTATGACTATCACTGTGAATATGACTATGACTATCACTGTGAATATGACTATCACTGTGAATATGACTATGACTATCACTGTGAATATGACTATGACTATCATTGTGAATATGACTATGACTAACACTGTGAATATGACTGATGGACTATCACTGTGAATATGACTATGACTACACTGTGAATATGACTATGACTATACTGTGAATATGACTATGACTACACTGTGAAATGACTGACTACACTTGATGATAATATGACTATGACTATCTACACTGTGATCGTGAATATATGACTACCTGATTGACTATGACATCACTGTGAATATGACATGACTAGACCATGACTAACTGACGTGTGACATATTACCTTGAAAGACACTGATCAGGATCAAACCCATGACTATGACCATGTAACATGACGGTGAATGACATGACTGTTACCTGTGAAGACACATGTCCAGGAGTATACCCATATAGACTATGACTAACATGACGGTGATGATATGATCTGTTACCTTGAGAGAGACACTGTCCGGGGAGTCAAACCCCATGACTATGACTATGACTAACATGACGGTGATGACATGACTGTTACCTTGAGAGACACACTGTCCAGGGAGTCAAACCCCATGACTATGACCATGACTAACATGACGGTGATGACATGACTGTTACCTTGATAGACACACTGTCCGGGGAGTCAAACCCCATGACTATGACTATGACTAACATGACGGTGATGACATGACTGTTACCTTGAGAGACACACTGTCCGGGGAGTCAAACCCCATGACTATGACTATGACTAACATGACGGTGATGACATGACTGTTACCTTGATAGACACACTGTCCGGGGAGTCAAACCCCATGACTATGACCATGATTAACATGACGGTGATGACATGACTGTTACCTTCAGAGAGACACTGTCCGGGGAGTCAAACCCAACCCACTCGTGTTCCCCATGGGCGTACGGCACTCGCTGGTCCATGATCCACTCCACTTTCCACTCGTTGTGAATGATCTTCTCACAGATCTGCATCATCATCATCATCATCATCATCATCATCATCATCATCATCATGTTCTCGTTATTTTGTTGACTGCATCATCATCATCATCATCATCATCATCATCATCATCATCATCCATCATCATCCATCATCATCATCCATCATCCATCATCCATCATCATCCATCATCATCCATCATCATCATCATCATCATCATCATCATCATCATCATCATCATTGTTCTCGTTATTTTGTTGACTGCATCATCATCATCATCATCATCATCATCATCATCATCATCATCATCATCATCATCATCATCATCATCATCATCATCATCGTCGTCGTCGCCGTCGTCTCGTCGTTATTTTGTTGACTGCATCATCATCATCATCATCATCATCATCATCATCATCATCATCATCATCATCATCATCATCATCATCTTCTCGTTATTTTTTTGTTGACTGCATCATCATCATCATCATCATCATCATCATCATCATCATCATCATCATCATCATCATCATCATCATCATCATCATCATCGATCATCATCTCATCGTTTGTTGTTGTTGTATCGTTATTTGTTGACTGCATCATCATCATCATCATCATCATCATCATCATCATCATCATCATCATCATCATTGTTATTTTGTTGACTGCATCATCATCATCATCATCATCATCATCATCATTGTTATCGTTATTTGTTGACTGCATTTATCATCATCATCATCTCATATCATCATCATCATCATCATCATCATCATCATCATCATCATCATCATCATCATCATCATCGTCATTATCATCATACAGACATACAGATATAAAGTAACACATACATAAATAATGAACAAAAGTGAATAAAACAAATGCATAAATGATGAATAAATGAACGAATAATGATGAAAAATGACGAATGAATGAATGAATAAATGAACGAATGAATGAATGAATAAATGAACGAATGAATGAATGAATAAATGAACGAATGAATGAATGAATAAATGAACGAATGAATGAATAAATGAACGAATGAATGAATAAATGAACGAATGAATGAATAAATGAACGAATGAATGAATAAATGAACGAATGAATGAATAAATGAACGAATGAATGACTAACCATGTAAAACAGCACTACCTCATACAGAGACAGGATGCCGGCTTCTCGTGTGTACTTGCCTTTGGCACTGCCTCCATCTGCCTTGGCTCTGACGTCATGATGACTAGGGTCCGTTAAGCGCCAGCCCATGCCGAAGGTAGGGATGCCGATGATCAGTTTGTCCTTGGGGATGCCCTTCTCCAGCCAGTAGTCAATTGACCACAGCTGTTCGGAAAAGTTCGGAAAGACTCGGGTGTTATCGGCTTTTGCATCGTGTTATTTATATCTAAATGGTGAACATGGAAGTCAAGTGGTTAAGATGTCAGAATTCCAATCAGAAGGTCTGGGGTTCGATCCTGCCTGGTACCTCCCGCCTGGAGGGTAAAGGGTGAAGATTGTTCCCATCTCCCAGGTCAACATGTGTGTAAACCTGTTAGTGCCCTCACTCCTCTTCCTATGTGTATACGAAAACAGAGTATCAACTATGCACGTTAAAGATCATATATGTCATGCCAGCGTGTGATGGCTTATGGAAACAGACACATGAATGTACACTAAAGAAATGGAAGTCAGTTGACACATGATCTGTATTTTGCAAAACACGTTACGTGATAACAAACAACATACACAAACATAAGAAGAACAAAATGTCAGCAACTAAACCTTGGTCAGAAAGGGAAGACAAGATGATCCAGTAATTCTATTAATCCTCGTTTTTAAACAGAAACTATCACACAAAACCCAATCTTTGTACTTCTCATGGTCACTGTGACCTTGGAGAAGCTTCAGTTGACACAAAACTTGACACGTATCAAGGTCAATTGTAGACTTGTATAATAATGAAAACAGACGTTTAAACATTTCGCCAGAAATTCCCTTAGAACATGCACACATCCCTCCACGCTAATGAAAAACAGATCTACTCCCTCCCCCCTCGTCCCCCCTCTCCACTCTTTATCAAAGGAGATTAAAAAACGAAGAAGTCAGAAAAAGAAGAGAAGTTCACAATTCTAAAATAACTCCACAAGGGACTAGTCTATTCATTGCAGATGTTTCGTGAAATAATTTGTCTGCTCTCGTAGAGATGAAACTTTAATGATCAAGGAATAATTGTTGCTTCAATGCTCTCCCTTCGCTTGCACTACCAATGAAGTCTGACGTCTGACTAATGTTCCAGAGTTTACTGTTTGGGAACAGTTCCAGATAAGCCAGGTAAAGCTCTTGTCGTGTACTTTTCAAATTTAGGAACAATATTGTCGATATTACTCTGAATTCGCCAAACATATATAGTCTGCACAATTTTATGAAAGGCAAAATATTGTTTCAATTTTCTACTATGGGAATAAACCCACCCAACAGGTGAGGAATATTTAGGTGGCCCTGTCTCGCCATCTGTGTTGTAAATTGGTAATTCGAATTTAGCAGATCTGTGTGGGGATCTCACCCAGTCCTAATCCTCTGATCTTTGGAGGAGCATGTGTTGTCTGTTCCGTGTGTTGTCTGTTCCATGTGTTGTCTTACTTCAGGACACAAAGTAGCGGAAGGTAACAACTGGTTAGTGAAAGGACAGACAGGGGTGGAGTATGAAGAGGTGGGGCTGACATGGGTGGGGTAAGGAGGGAACTGAGATAAACAGGCAATGTGACAGACAGAAATGGGACAGACGGGACAAAGAAAGTCAGTGGTGGGACAGACAGGGGACAAAGAAGTCAGTGGTGGGACAGACAGGGGACAGACAGGGGACAAAGAAAGTCAGTAGTGGGACAGACAGGGGACAAAGGAAGTCAGTGGTGGGACAGACAGGGGACAGACAGGGGACAAAGAAAGTCAGTAGTGGGACAGACAGGGGACAAAGGAAGTCAGTGGTGGGACAGACAGGGACAGACAGGGACAGACAGGGGACAAAGAAAGTCAGTAGTGGGACAGACAGGGGACAAAGGAAGTCAGTGGTGGGACAGACAGGGGACAAAGGAAGTCAGTGGTGGGACAGACAGGGGACAGACAGGGACAGACAGGGGACAAAGAAAGTCAGTGGTGGGACAGACAGGGGACAGACAGGGGACAAAGGAAGTCAGTGGTGGGACAGACAGGGGACAAAGAAAGTCAGTAGTGGGACAGACAGGGGACAGACATGGGACAGACAGGGGACAAAGAAAGTCAGTGGTGGGACAGACAGGGGACAGACAGGGGACAAAGAAAGTCAGTGGTGGGACAGACAGGGGACAAAGAAAGTCAGTAGTGGGACAGACAGGGGACAGACAGGGGACAAAGAAAGTCAGTAGTGGGACAGACAGGGGACAAAGAAAGTCAGTAGTGGGACAGACAGGGGACAGACAGGGGACAAAGAAAGTCAGTGGTGGGACAGACAGGGGACAGACAGGGGACAGACAGGGGACAAAGAAAGTCAGTAGTGGGACAGACAGGGGACAGACAGGGACAGACAGGGGACAGACAGGGGACAAAGAAAGTCAGTAGTGGGACAGACAGGGGACAGACAGGGACAGACAGGGGACAAAGAAAGTCAGTGGTGGGACAGACAGGGGACAAAGAAAGTCAGTAGTTGGACAGACAGGAGACAGACAGGGAACAGACAGGGGACAAAGAAAGTCAGTAGTGGGACAGACAGGGGACAGACAGGGGACAGACAGGGGACAAAGAAAGTCAGTGGTGGGACAGACAGGGGACAGACAGGGGACAAAGAAAGTCAGTGGTGGGACAGACAGGGGACAGACAGGGGACAAAGAAAGTCAGTGGTGGGACAGACAGGGGACAGACAGGGGACAAAGAAAGTCAGTAGTGGGACAGACAGGGGACAGACAGGGGACAAAGAAAGTCAGTGGTGGGACAGACAGGGGACAGACAGGGGACAAAGAAAGTCAGTAGTGGGACAGACAGGGGACAGACAGGGGACAGACAGGGGACAAAGAAAGTCAGTAGTGGGACAGATAGGGGACAGACAGGGGACAAAGAAAGTCAGTGGTGGGACAGACAGGGACAGACAGGGGACAGACAGGGGACAAAGAACAGGGGACAGACAGGGGACAAAGAAAGTCAGTGGTGGGACAGACAGGGGACAGACAGGGGACAAAGAAAGTCAGTGGTGGGACAGACAGGGGACAGACAGGGGACAAAGAAAGTCAGTGGTGGGACAGACAGGGGACAGACAGGGGACAAAGAAAGTCAGTAGTGGGACAGACAGGGGACAGACAGGGGACAGACAGGGGACAAAGAAAGCCAGTGGTGGGACAGACAGGGGACAAAGAAAGTCAGTAGTGGGACAGACAGGGGACAGACAGGGGACAAAGAAAGCCAGTGGTGGGACAGACAGGGGACAGACAGGGGACAGACAGGGGACAGACAGGGGACAAAGAAAGCCAGTGGTGGGACAGACAGGGGACAGACAGGGGACAAAGAAAACCAGTGGTGGGACAGACAGGGGACAGACAGGGGACAAAGAAAGCCAGTGGTGGGACAGACAGGGGAAAAGAAAGTCAGTAGTGGGACAGACAGGGACAGACAGGGGACAAAGAAAGCCAGTGGTGGGACAGACAGGGGACAGATAGGGGACAGACAGGGGACAGACAGGGGACAAAGAATGCCAGTGGTGGGACAGACAGGGGACAGACAGGGGACAAAGAAAACCAGTGGTGGGACAGACAGGGACAGACAGGGGACAGACAGGGGACAAAGAAAGTCAATAGTGGGACAGACAGGGGACAGACAGGGGACAGACAGGGGACAAAGAAAGCCAGTGGTGGGACAGACAGGGACAGACATGGGACAGACAGGGGACAAAGAAAGTCAGTAGTGGGACAGACAGGGGACAAAGAAAGTCAGTGGTGGGACAGACAGGGGACAAAGAAAGCCAGTGGTGGGACAGACAGGGACAGACAGGGGACAGACAGGGGACAAAGAAAGTCAGTGGTGGGACAGACAGGGGACAGACAGGGACAGACAGGGGACAGACAGGGGACAAAGAAAGCCAGTGGTGGGACAGACAGGGACAGACATGGGACAGACAGGGGACAAAGAAAGCCAGTGGTGGGACAGACAGGGGACAGACAGGGGACAGACAGTGGACAAAGAAAGTCAGTGGTGGGACAGACAGGGACAGACAGGGGACAGACAGGGGACAAAGAAAGTCAATGGTGGGACAGACAGGGGACAGACAGGGACAGACAGGGGACAGACAGGGGACAAAGAAAGTCAGTGGTGGGACAGACAGGGTCGGAGTAGACAGTGGGTATTAGGACAGACGCCAACCACCACCACCACCACCACCACCACTACCACCTCAATCACTATCACCACCACCACCACAACTACCATCAACATCACCATCACACCACTATCACCACCACCACCACAACTACAACCACCATCACCACCACCACCACCACAATCACTACCACCACCACCTCCATCACCATCTCCATCACCATCACACCACCACCACCACCGCCACCACCACAAACACCATTACCACCATCATCACCACCATCACAACTACAACCACCACCACCATCACCACACAACTACCATCACCACAACTACTACCACCACCACCACCACCATCACCACCACCACCACCATCACCATCACCATCACCACCACAACCATCACCATCACCATCACCACAACCACCACTACCACCACCATCACCACTACCACCACCATCATCATCACCACAACCACCACCACCATCACCACAACCACCACCATCACCACCACCGCCACTACCACCACCACTACCATCACCATCACCATCACCACCACAACCACCACCATCACCACCACCACCATCACCACAACCACCACCACCACCACCACCATCACCACCACCACCACCACCACTACCATCACCATCACCATCACCACCACCGCCACTACCACCACCACTACCATCACCATCACCATCACCACCAACACCACCACCACCACACCACCACACATCACCACCACCACCATCACCATCACCATCACCATCACCACAACCACCACCACCACCACCATCACCACAACCACCACACACACCATCACCACCACCACCACAACCACCACCACCATCACCATCACCACCACCACCATCACCACAACCACCACAACCACCACCATCACCTCAACCACCATCACCACAACCACCACCACCACCACCACACCACTACCATCACCACTACCACCACCACCATTACCACCACAACTACCATCACCACAACTACCACCACCACCACCACCACCACCAACAACAACAACACCATCACCACCACAACCACAACCACAACCACCACCACTCACCACCACCACCACCACCAGCATCACTCACCAGATACAGCTCTCTCTGATCACCAGGGGGTCTGTACGGTGGGGGAGGATGGGGGCGTGGTGACCCACCTTGTCCTCCCAGCCTGACCCATGGTAGTTGTAGGTCATCAACAGCATGTAGTCTATGTGTCTGTTACACACACACACACACACACACACACACACACACACACACACACACACACACACACACACACACACACCGCACATACACACTCACACACATGTACACACGCATAGACACACACCAAACATACACACGCACACACACATACATATATATACACACACACAGTAACACACACCACACACACCCCACACACACACACACACACACACACACACACACACACACACACACCACACACACACACACCACACCACACACACACACAACACACACACACACACACACACACACACACACACACACACACACACCAAACACACACACACACACACACACACACACACACACACACACACACACACACACACACACACCTACACACACACACACACACACACACCACACATACACACACACGTACACACACATCCACACATACACACACACACCACACTACACACACCACACATACACACCACACACACACACACACACACACACACAACTACATACCACACACACACACACACCACACACACATACACACACACACACATACACCACCACACACACAACACACACAACATACACACACACGTACACACATCGCACCACATCACCACACACACAATACACACACATACACACATAGACACACACATACACACACAACACTAGCACACACAACACACACACACACACACACACAACACACACACACACACACCACACACACACACCACCACACACACACACCACACCACACACACACATACACATGTGTTACATAATCATCCAGACTGTTGTTGTTTGTTACAGTGGCCCTCAGCCAGGTTCCATGTGGTGTTCTACCAGTTAACAACAGTTCACATAGACAGTCACTCTTCATAATGTGGTGTTCACCACCATCCTCATCACCACCACCTAATAACCACCGTCCTCATCACATCACCCCCATCACCGCCACCACAACCACCACCAGCACCATCACCACCAGTGACAGCCTCACTTGTAGATTTCCTCAGCTTGATATGACTGTGAGATATAGTAGTCACTGGAGGCAGTGGCCAGGGTCAGCAGCAGTTTGTCCTTGCCGCTCTTCTCTGCTTCATGGCAAACGTCTCGTGCACGGTCTGAAAACAGTCACACACTGTCATAATGGTCTGTCTGAACACAGTCATTGTTATAATGGTCTGTCTGAACACAGTCCACACTGTTATAATGGTCTGTCTGAACACAGTCACACACTGTTATAATGGTCTGTCTGAACACAGTCACTGTTATAATGGTCTGTCTGAACACAGTCACTGTTATAATGGTCTGTCTGAACAAGTCACACTGTTATAATGGTCTGTCTGAACACAGTCACTGTTATAATGGTCTGTCTGAACATAGTCACTGTTATAATGGTCTGTCAGAACACAGTAACTGTTATAATGGTCTGTCTGAACCCAGTCAAACACTGTTATAATGGTCTGTCTGAACACAGTCACTGTTATAATGGTCAGTCTGAACACAGTCACGTTGTTATATGGTCTGTCTGAACACAGTCACTGTTATAATGGTCTGTCTGAACACAGTCACTGTTAATAATGGTCTGTCTGAACACAGTCACACACTGTTATAATGGTCTGTCTGAACACAGTCACACACTGTTATAATGGTCTGTCTGAACACAGTCACTGTTATAATGGTCTGTCTGAACACAGTCACTGTTATAATGGTCTGTCTGAACACAGTCACACAGTTATAATGGTCTGTCTGAACACATCACACACTGTTATAATGGAAAGTCTGAACACAGTCACTGTCATAAGGTCTGTCTGAACACAGTCACACACTGTTATAATGATCTGTCTGAACACAGTCACACACTGTTATAATGGTCTGTCTGAACACAGTCACTGTTATAATGGTCTGTCTGAACACAGTCACACACTGTTATAATGGTCTGTCTGAACACAGTCACTGTTAAATGGTCTGTCTGAAACATCAACTGTTATAATGGTCTGTCTGAACACAGTCACATGTATAATGGTCTGTCAAACACGTATATGTTCAAGCGTCACACGTCCCCCCCCCCCCCCCCCCCCCCCCCCCCCCCCCCCCCCCCCCCCCCCCCCCCCCCCCCCCCCCCCCCCCCCCCCCCCCCCCCCCCCCCCCCCCCCCCCCCCCCCCCCCCCCCCCCCCCCCCCCCCCCCCCCCCCCCCCCCCCCCCCCCCCCCCCCCCCCCCCCCCCCCCCCCCCCCCCCCCCCCCCCCCCCCCCCCCCCCCCCCCCCCCCCCCCCCCCCCCCCCCCCCCCCCCCCCCCCCCCCCCCCCCCCCCCCCCCCCCCCCCCCCCCCCCCCCCCCCCCCCCCCCCCCCCCCCCCCCCCCCCCCCCCCCCCCCCCCCCCCCCCCCCCCCCCCCCCCCCCCCCCCCCCCCCCCCCCCCCCCCCCCCCCCCCCCCCCCCCCCCCCCCCCCCCCCCCCCCCCCCCCCCCCCCCCCCCCCCCCCCCCCCCCCCCCCCCCCCCCCCCCCCCCCCCCCCCCCCCCCCCCCCCCCCCCCCCCCCCCCCCCCCCCCCCCCCCCCCCCCCCCCCCCCCCCCCCCCCCCCCCCCCCCCCCCCCCCCCCCCCCCCCCCCCCCCCCCCCCCCCCCCCCCCCCCCCCCCCCCCCCCCCCCCCACTGTTATAATGGTCTGTCTGAACACAGTCACACTGTTATAATGGTCTGTCTGAACACAGTCACTGTTATAATGGTCTGTCTGAACACAGTCACTGTTATAATGGTCTGTCTGAACACAGTCACTGTTATAATGGTCTGTCTGAACACAGTCACACACTGTTATAATGGTCTGTCTGAACACAGTCACTGTTATAATGGTCTGTCTGAACACAGTCACACACGTTATAATGGTCTGTCTGAACACAGTCACTGTTATAATGGTCTGTCTGAACACAGTCACACACTGTTATAATGGTCTGTCTGAACACAGTCACTGTTATAATGGTCTGTCTGAACACAGTCACACTGTTATAATGGTCTGTCTGAACACAGTCAACTGTTATAATGGTCTGTCTGAACACAGTCACTGTATAATGGTCTGTCTGAACACAGTCACACACTGTATAATGGTCTGTCTGAACACAGTCACTGTTATAATGGTCTGTCTGAACACAGTCACACACTGTTATAATGGTCTGTCTGAACACAGTCACTGTTATAATGGTCTGTCTGAACACAGTCACTGTTATAATGGTCTGTCTGAACACAGTCACTGTTATAATGGTCTGTCTGAACACAGTCACTGTTATAATGGTCTGTCTGAACACAGTCCACACTGTTATAATGGTCTGTCTGAACACAGTCACTGTTATAATGGTCTGTCTGAACACAGTCACACACTGTTATAATGGTCTGTCTGAACACAGTCACTGTTATAATGGTCTGTCTGAACACAGTCACTGTTATAATGGTCTGTCTGAACACAGTACAAACCACACTGTTATAATGGTCTGTCTGAACACAGTCACTGTTATAATGGTCTGTCTGAACACAGTCACTGTTATAATGGTCTGTCTGAACACAGTCACTGTTATAATGGTCTGTCTGAACACAGTCACTGTTATAATGGTCTGTCTGAACACAGTCACTGTTATAATGGTCTGTCTGAACACAGTCACTGTTATAATGGTCTGTCTGAACACAGTCCATGTTATAATGGTCTGTCTGAACCAGTCACTGTTATAATGGTCTGTCTGAACACAGTCACACTGTTATAATGGTCTGTCTGAACACAGTCCATGTTATAATGGTCTGTCTGAACACAGTCACTGTTATAATGGTCTGTCTGAACACAGTCACTGTTATAATGGTCTGTCTGAACACAGTCACACACTGTTATAATGTCTGTCTGAACACAGTCACTGTTATAATGGTCTGTCTGAACACAGTCACTGTTATAATGGTCTGTCTGAACACAGTCACTGTTATAATGGTCTGTCTGAACACAGTCACGTTATAATGGTCTGTCTGAACACAGTCACTGTTATAATGGTTGTCTGAACACAGTCCACACTTATAATGGTCTGTCTGAACACAGTCACTGTTATAATGGTCTGTCTGAACACATTCACATGTTATAATGGTCTGTCTGAACACAGTCACATGTTATAATGGTCTGTCTGAACACAGTCCACTGTTATATGGTCTGTCTGAACACAGTCACTGTTATAATGGTCTGTCTGAACACAGTCACTGTTATAATGGTCTGTCTGAACACAGTCACTGTTATAATGGTCTGTCTGAACACATCATGTATAATGGTCTGTCTGAACACAGTCACTGTTATAATGGTCTGTCTGAACACAGTCACACTGTTATAATGGTCTGTCTGAACACAGTCATGTTATAATGGTCTGTCTGAACACAGTCACTGTTATAATGGTCTGTCTGAACACAGTCCACTGTTTAATGGTCTGTCTGAACACAGTCACTGTTATAATGGTCTGTCTGAACACAGTCACACATGTTATAATGGTCTGTCTGAACACAGTCACTGTTATAATGGTCTGTCTGAACACAGTCACTGTTATAATGGTCTGTCTGAACACAGTCACTGTTTAATGGTCTGTCTGAACACAGTCACTGTTATAATGGTCTGTCTGAACACAGTCACTGTTATAATGGTCTGTCTGAACACAGTCACTGTTATAATGGTCTGTCTGAACACAGTCACTGTTATAATGGTCTGTCTGAACACAGTCACACACTGTTATAATGGTCTTCTGAACACAGTCACTGTTATAATGGTCTGTCTGAACACAGTCACTGTTATAATGGTCTGTCTGAACACAGTCACTGTTATAATGGTCTGTCTGAACACAGTCACTGTTATAATGGTCGTCTGAACACAGTCACTGTTATAATGGTCTGTCGAAACGTCACTGTTATAATGGTCTGTCTGAACACAGTCACTGTTATAATGGTCTGTCTGAACACAGTCACTGTTATAATGGTCTGTCTGAACACAGTCACTGTTATAATGGTCTGTCTGAAACAGTCCACTGTTATAATGGTCTGTCTGAACACAGTCACATGTTATAATGGTCTGTCTGAACACAGTCACTGTTATAATGGTCTGTCTGAACACAGTCACTGTTATAATGGTCTGTCTGAACACAGTCACTGTTATAATGGTCTGTCTGAAACACAGTCACTGTTATAATGGTCTGTCTGAACACAGTCACTGTTATATGGTCTGTCTGAACACAGTCACTGTTATAATGGTCTGTCTGAACACAGTCACTGTTATAATGGTCTGTCTGAACACAGTCACTGTTATAATGGTCTGTCTGAACACAGTCCACTGTTATAATGGTCTGTCTGAACACAGTCCACTGTTATAATGGTCTGTCTGAACACAGTCCACTGTTATAATGGTCTGTCTGAACACAGTCCACTGTTATAATGGTCTGTCTGAACACAGTCACTGTTTAATGGTCTTTCTGAACACAGTCACTGTATAATGGTCTGTCTGAACACAGTCACTGTTATAATGGTCTGTCTGAACACAGTCCACTGTTATAATGGTCTGTCTGAACACAGTCACTGTTATAATGGTCTGTCTGAACACAGTCACTGTTATAATGGTCTGTCTGAACACAGTCACATGTTATAATGGTCTGTCTGAACACAGTCACTGTTATAATGGTCTGTCTGAACACAGTCCACTGTTATAATGGTCTGTCTGAACACAGTCACTGTTATAATGGTCTGTCTGAACACAGTCACTGTTATAATGGTCTGTCTGAACACAGTCACACACTGTTATAATGGTCTGTCTGAACACAGTACCACTGTTATAATGGTCTGTCTGAACACAGTCCACTGTTATAATGGTCTGTCTGAACACAGTCACTGTATAATGGTCTGTCTGAACACAGTCACACCTGTTATAATGGTCTGTCTGAACACAGTCACACACTGTTATAATGGTCTGTCTGAACACAGTCACTGTTATAATGGTCTGTCTGAACACAGTCCACTGTTATAATGGTCTGTCTGAACACAGTCACACACTGTTATAATGGTCTGTCTGAACACAGTCACTGTTATAATGGTCTGTCTGAACACAGTCACTGTTATAATGGTCTGTCTGAACACAGTCACTGTTATAATGGTCTGTCTGAACACAGTCACTGTTATAATGGTCTGTCTGAACACAGTCACACACTGTTATAATGGTCTGTCTGAACACAGTCACTGTTATAATGGTCTGTCTGAACACAGTCATGTTAATGGTCTTCTGAACACAGTCACTGTTATAATGTCTGTCGAACACAGTCACGTTATAATGGTCTGTCTGAACACAGTCACTGTATAATGGTCTTCTGAATCATTATAATGTCTGTGAACACAGTCACTGTTATAATGGTCTGTCGAACACAGTCACACACTGTTATAATGGTCTGTCTGAACACAGTCACTGTTATAATGGTCTGTCTGAACACAGTCATGTTATAAATGGTCTGTCTGAACACAGTCACTGTTATAATGGTCTGTCTGAACAACAGTCACTGTTATAATGGTCTGTCTGAACACAGTCATTGTCATAATGGTCTGTCTGAACACAGTCACTGTTATAATGGTCTGTCTGAACACAGTCACAACTGTTATAATGGTCTGTCTGAACACAGTCACTGTTATAATGGTCTGTCTGAACACAGTCACACATGTTATAATGGTCGTCTGAACACAGTCACTGTTATAATGGTCTGTCTGAACACAGTCACTGTTATAATGGTCTGTCTGAACACAGTCACTGTTATAATGGTCTGTCTGAACACAGTCACTGTTATAATGGTCTGTCTGAACACAGTCCACTGTTATAATGGTCTGTCTGAACACAGTCATGTTATAATGGTCTGTCTGAACACAGTCACTGTTATAATGGTCTCACACTGTTATAATGGTCTGTCTGAAACAGCATTGTTATAATGGTCTGTCTGAACACAGTCACTGTTATAATTCTGTCTGAACACAGTCACTGTTAATGGTCTGTGAACACAGTCACTGTTATAAGCTCTGTCTGAACACAGTACACATGTTTAATGGTCTGTCTGAACACAGTCACTGTTATAAGTCTGTCTGAACACAGTCATGTTATAATGGTCTGTCTGAACACAGTCCACTGTTATAATGGTCTGTCTGAACCAGTCACCTGTTATAATGGTCTCTGAACACAGTCATGTTATAATGGTCTGTCTGAACACAGTCACCACTGTTATAATGGTCTTTCAAACACAGTACACTGTTATAATGGTCTGTCTAACACAGTCACACGTATAATGTCTGTCTAACACAGTCACTGTTATAATGCTTCTGAACACAGTCACTGTTATAATGGTCTGTCTGAACACAGTCACATGTTATAATGGTCTGTCTGAACAGTCCACTGTTATAATGGTCGTTGAACACAGTCACAGTTATAATGGTCTGTCTGAACAAGTCACACTGTAAATGTCTTCTACACATAGTATGGTGTCTACACATCAACTATAATGGTCTGTCTGAACACATCGTTTAATGCTGTCTGAACACAGTCATGTTTATGGTCTTCTGACCAGCATTAATGGTCTTGACACAGTCAGTTAATGTCGTCTGACCGTCACGTTTATGGTCTGTCTGAACAGTCACTTTTAATGTCGTCAACACACCTGTATAATCTGTCTGAACACAGTCACTGTTATAAGTCTTTGACACAGTCATGTTATAGGTCGTCTAACACGCACGATAGGTCGTCGACACATCATGTTATAATGTCTCTAACAGTCATTAATGTCTCTGAACACCTGTTATATGTCGTTGAACACATCATGTAATGGTCGTCTGAACACATCACTTTATATGGTCTGTCACACAGCACTGTTAAGGCGTCACACGTCAGTTAATGTCTGTCTACACGCCTGTATATGTCTGTTAACCATACCAGTATAAGGTGTCTGAAACAATTATAAGTCTCAACACAGCACGTTAAAGTCTGTTGAACACAGTCTGTAGGTCTGTGAACCAGTCACTGTTAATGGTCTAACACAGTCACTGTTAATGGTTGTCTGAACACAGTCGTTAAATGTCTTCTGAACACAGCACGTATAAGGTCTGTCTGAACACAGTCACTGTTAATGTCTGCTGAACACATATTAATGTCTGTCTGACAGCATGTAATGTCTGTTGAACAGTCTGTATAGGTCTTCTGAAACAGACTGTATAAGTCTGTCTAACACGTCACTGTAATGGTTGTTGACACAGCCGTATATGGCGTCTAAACAGTCATGTTATAATGTCTTCTGACACAGTCTGTTATAGGTCTGTGAACACAGCATGTTAAAGTGTCAAGTATGTAAGGTCTGTGAACCAGTCAGTTAAGGTCGTGAAGTCATTAAGGCTGTCTGAACAATGAGCTTAAGCATGTAATGGTAGTCAGAAGCGCAAAAGTCGCGATTAAGCGTTGCCATGTAAGCTGTGAAACAGCATGTAAGGACAGTCGATATGTTGAACATGTATGTGTGAACACAGTCATGTTATATGTGGAACATCTAAATCGTGCACAGTCGTTAAGTGTGAAATATGCTGAACAGCACGTATGGTGAAAGCATGTAGGTCTGTCGACACGTCGTTAAGTTACAGCACAATAAGGTGTGACCGAGTAATTCGCTGAAGTACGATAGCTGTGAACGCATGTAATGTCTTGAACCAGTCGATGGTGAATGTTGGCTGTACACGTCAGTTATGGGTGACGTCTCTGAACCAGAATGTCCGACACATTATAGTTGTCGCATATAGTCGTGACAAGTAGAGCGCACACCATGTCAGTCATGGTAAATGGTCTGTCTGAACACAGTCACTGTTATAATGGTCTGTCTGAACACAGTCACAACTGTTATAATGGTCTGTCTGAACACAGTCACTGTTATAATGGTCTGTCTGAACACAGTCACTGTTATAATGGTCTGTCTGAACACAGTCACACTGTTATAATGGTCTGTCTGAACACAGTCATTGTTATAATGGTCTGTCTGAACAAACAGTCACACACTGTTATAATGGTCTGTCTGAACACAGTCACTGTTATAATGGTCTGTCTGAACACAGTACCACTGTTATAATGGTCTGTCTGAACACAGTCACTGTTAAATGGTCTGTCTGAACACAGTCACTGTTATAATGGTCTGTCTGAACACAGTCACTGTTATAATGGTCTGTCTGAACACAGTCACTGTTATAATGGTCTGTCTGAACACAGTCACTGTTATAATGGTCTGTCTGAACACAGTCACTGTTATAATGGTCTGTCTGAACACAGTCACTGTTATAATGGTCTGTCTGAACACAGTCACACACTGTTATAATGGTCTGTCTGAACACAGTCACACACTGTTATAATGGTATGTCTGAACACAGTCACTGTTATAATGGTCTGTCTGAACACAGTCACACACTGTTATAATGGTCTGTCTGAACACAGTCACTGTTATAATGGTCTGTCTGAACACAGTCACACACTGTTATAATGGTCTGTCTGAACACAGTCACACACTGTTATAGTGGTCTGTCTGAACACAGTCAACACTGTTATAATGGTCTGTCTGAACACAATCACTGTCATAATGGTCTGTCTGAACACAATCACTGTCATATAGTCTGTCTGAACACAGTCACTGTCATAATGGTCTGTCTGAACACAGTCACTGTCATAATGGTCTGTCTGAACACAGTCCACAGTATAAACACGAGACAGACAGACAGTCAGACAGACAGTCAGACAAACAGACAAACAGAGACAGACAAACAACAGACAGACAGATAGACAGACAGACAGACAGACAAACAGATAGACAGACATACAGACAAACAGTCAGATAGTCAGACAGACGAGACAGACATAGGGACAGAGTGTGTCACCTTCATAAAAAGAGTAACTTGAACTTGTGATCGGGTGAACTGCCCCGTGTAGCAGAAATTCCCAGTCCATGTCCAGGCCATCAAACTTGTGCCTGCAATGACAGTACATGTACAGTGCTCATGGCTCAACACTCAGCACAGCAGTCTTTATTGTCACAGTACAGTGCTCATGGCTCAACACTCAACACAACAGTCTTTATTGTCACAGTACAGTGCTCATGGCTCAACACTCAACACAACAGTCTTTATTGTCACAGTACAGTGCTCATGGCTCAACACTAAACACAACAGTCTTTATTGTCACAGTACAGTACTCTTGGCTCTACATGTACACAACAGTGTTTATTGTCACAGTACAGTACTCTTGGCTCTATATGTACACAACAGTCTTTATTGTCACAGTACAGTGCTCTTGTCTCTACACAACAGTCTTTATTGTCACAGTACAGTACTCTTGTCTCTACATGTACACAACAGTTTATTGTCACAGTACAGTACTCATGGCTCTACATGTACACAACAGTCTTTATTGTCACAGTACAGTACTCTTGTCTCTACATGTACACAACAGTCTTTATTGTCACAGTACAGTACTCTTGTCTCTACATGTACAAAACAGTCTTTATTGTCACAGTACAGTACTCATTGCTCTACATGTACACAACAGTCTTTATTGTCACAGTACAGTACTCATGGCTCTACATGTACACAACAGTCTTTATTGTCACAGTACAGTACTCATTGCTCTACATGTACACAACAGTCTTTATTGTCACAGTACATTGCTCTTGGCTCTACACAACAGTCTTTATTGTCACAGTACAGTACTCTTGGCTCTACATGTACACAACAGTCTTTATTGTCACAGTACAGTACTCATGGCTCTACACAACAGTCTTTATTGTCACAGTACAGTACTCATGGCTCTACATGTACACAACAGTCTTTATTGTCACAGTACAGTACTCTTGGCTCTACATGTACACAACAGTCTTTATTGTCACAGTACAGTACTCTTGTCTCTCAGACACAACAGTCTTTATTGTCACAGTACAGTACTCATGGCTCTACATGTACAACAGTCTTTATTGTCACAGTACAGTACTCTTGGCTCTACATGTACACAACAGTCTTTATTGTCACAGTACAGTACTCTTGGCTCTACATGTACACAACAGTCTTTATTGTCACAGTACAGTACTCTTGGCTCTACATGTACACAACAGTCTTTATTGTCACAGTACAGTACTCTTGGCTCTATATGTACACAACAGTCTTTATTGTCACAGTACATTACTCATGGCTCTACACAACAGTCTTTATTGTCACAGTACAGTACTCATGGCTCTACATGTACACAACAGTCTTTATTGTCACAGTACAGTACTCTTGTCTCTACATGTACAAACAGTCTTTATTGTCACAGTACAGTACTCTTGGCTCTACACAACAGTCTTTATTGTCACAGTACAGTACTCTTGGCTCTACATGTACACAACAGTCTTTATTGTCACAGTACAGTACTCTTGTCTCTACATGTACAAAACAGTCTTTATTGTCACAGTACAGTACTCTTGGCTCTACACAACAGTCTTTATTGTCACAGTACAGTACTCTTGGCTCTACATGTACACAACAGTGTTTATTGTCACAGTACAGTACTCTTGGTCTCTACATGTACAAACAGTCTTTATTGTCACAGTACAGTACTCTTGGCTCTACACAACAGTCTTTATTGTCACAGTACAGTACTCTTGGCTCTACATGTACACAACAGTGTTTATTGTCACAGTACAGTACTCTTGGCTCTACACAACAGTCTTTATTGTCACAGTACAGTACTCTTGGCTCTACATGTACACAACAGTCTTTATTGTCACAGTACAGTACTCTTGGCTCTACACAACAGTCTTTATTGTCACAGTACAGTACTCTTGGCTCTACACAACAGTCTTTATTGTCACAGTACAGTACTCTTGGCTCTACATGTACACAACAGTCTTTATTGTCACAGTACAGTACTCTTGGCTCTATATGTACACAACCAGTCTTTATTGTCACAGTACAGTACTCTTGGCTCTAATGTACACAACAGTCTTTATTGTCACAGTACAGTACTCTTGCTCTACACAACAGTCTTTATTGTCACAGTACAGTACTCTTGGCTCTACATGTACACAACAGTCTTTATTGTCACAGTACAGTACTCTTGGTCTACATGTACACAACAGTCTTTATTGTCACAGTACAGTACTCTTGGCTCTACATGTACACAACAGTCTTTATTGTCACAGTACAGTACTCTTGGCTCTACATGTACACAACAGTCTTTATTGTCACAGTACAGTACTCTTGGCTCTACATGTACACAACAGTCTTTATTGTCACAGTACAGTACTCTTGGCTCTACATGTACACAACAGTCTTTATTGTCACAGTACAGTACTCTTGGCTCTACACAACAGTCTTTATTGTCACAGTACAGTACTCTTGGCTCTACATGTACACAACAGTCTTTATTGTCACAGTACAGTACTCTTGGCTCTACATACAACAGTCTTTATTGTCACAGTACAGTACTCTTGGCTCTACATGTACACAACAGTCTTTATTGTCACAGTACAGTACTCTTGGCTCTACATGTACACAACAGTCTTTATTGTCACAGTACAGTACTCTTGGCTCTACATGTACACAACAGTCTTTATTGTCACAGTACAGTACTCTTGGCTCTACATGTACACAACAGTCTTTATTGTCACAGTACAGTACTCTTGGCTCTACATGTACACAACAGTCTTTATTGTCACAGTACAGTGCTCTTGGCTCTACATGTACACAACAGTCTTTATTGTCACAGTACAGTACTCTTGGCTCTACATGTACACAACAGTCTTTATTGTCACAGTCAGTTTGTTACATGTAACATCTTTATTGTCAGTACAGTACTTGCTTACATGACACAACAGTCTTTATTGTCACAGTACAGTGCTCTTGGTCTCTGTACACAACAGTCTTTATTGTCACAGTACAGTACTCTTGGCTCTACATGTACACAACAGTCTTAATATTGTCACAGTACAGTACTATTGTCCTACATGTACCTAACAGTCTTTATTGTCACAGTACAGTACTCTTGTCTCTACATGTACACAACAGTCTTTATTGTCACAGTACAGTACTCTTGGCTCTACATGTACACAACAGTGTTTATTGTCACAGTACAGTACTCTTGGCTCTACATGTACACAACAGTCTTTATTGTCACAGTACAGTACTCTTGGCTCTACATGTACACAACAGTCTTTATTGTCACAGTACAGTACTCTTGGCTACTACACAACAGTCTTTATTGTCACAGTACAGTACTCTTGGCTCTACATGTACACAACAGTGTTTATTGTCACAGTACAGTACTCTTGGCTCTACACAACAGTCTTTATTGTCACAGTACAGTGCTCTTGTCTCTACACCAACAGTGTTTATTGTCACAGTACAGTACTCTTGGCTCTACACAACAGTCTTTATTGTCACAGTACAGTGCTCTTGTCTCTACACAACAGTGTTTATTGTCACAGTACAGTACTCTTGGCTCTACATGTACACAACAGTCTTTATTGTCACAGTACAGTACTCTTGGCTCTACATGTACACAACAGTCTTTATTGTCACAGTACAGTACTCATGGCTCTACATGTACACAACAGTCTTTATTATCACAGTACAGTACTCTTGGCTCTACATGTACACAACAGTCTTTATTGTCACAGTACAGTACTCTTGGCTCTACATGTACACAACAGTCTTTATTGTCACAGTACAGTACTCTTGGCTCTACATGTACACAACAGTCTTTATTGCACAGTACAGTACTCTTGGCTCTACACAACAGTCTTACGCTTCCTTGTTTTCACACAGTTGTGTAATACTGCTGGTTTTGCCTGTCATTATAGAACCAATACTGTTTACAGTGTGTGTATAACTGCTGGTTTTACCTGTCATTATAGAACCAATACTGTTGTACTGTTGTGTATAACTGACTGGTTTTACCTGTCATTATAGAACCAATACTGTTGTACTGGTGTGGTATAACTGCTGGTTTTACCTGTCATTTAGAACCAATACTGTTGTACTAGTGTGTGTATAACTGCTGATTTTACCTGTCATTATAGAACCAATACTGTTGTACTGGTGTGTGTATAACTGCTGGTTTTACCTGTCATATAAGAACCAATACTGTTGTACTGGTGTTGTATAATTGCTGGTTTTACCTGTCATTAAGAACCAATACTGTTGTACTGGTGTGTGTAATAAACTGCTGGTTTTGCTATCATTATAGAACCAATACTGTTGTACTGGTGTGTGTATAACTGCTGGTTTTACCTGTCATTATAGAACCAATACTGTTGTACTGGTGTGTGTATAACTGCTGGTTTTGCCTGTCATTATAGAACCAATACTGTTGTACTGGTGTGTGTATAATTCTGGTTTTACCTGTCATTATAGAACAATACTGTTGTACTGGTGTGTGTATAACTGCTGGTTTTTTCTGTCATTATAGAACCAATACTGTTGTACTGGTGTGTGTATAACTGCTGGTTTTACCTGTCATTATAGAACCAATACTGTTGTACTGGTGTGTGTATAACTGCTGGTTTTACCTGTCATTCTAGAACCAATACTGTTGTACTAGTGTGTGTATAACTGCTGATTTTACCTGTCATTATAGAACCAATACTGTTGTACTGGTGTGTGTATAACTGC
>CM060308.1:104735417-104755417 GCA_030674185.1 Monoplex corrugatus | reverse complement strand
ATGTATGTGTGATATATGTATGTATGTATGTATGATGTATGTATGTATGTGTGTATGTATGTATGAAGAAGAGAAAAGATGAACAATATACAAAAACAGATGAAAAGAACGAAGAACAAGGAGAACAAGAAAAACAAGAAGAAGAGAGGTAGAAGAAGAAGAGAAGAAAGAAGAAGAAGGCGCCAATCTTGATTCAAGAATCAAACCAACGCGATCTCTCTGTCTCTCTGTCGCTGTGTGTCTCTCTGTGTCTCTCTCTCTGTCTCTCTCTGTGTCTCTCTCTCTCTGTCTGTCTCTCGTCTCTGTCTTCTCTCTCTCTCCTTGTCTCGTCTGTCTGTCTCTCTCTGTCTGTCTCCCTCTCTCTCGTCTCTTCTCTTGTCTCTGCTCTTCTTTTCTGTCTGTCTGTCTCTCCCTCTGCTCTCTTCTCGTCTCTCTCTCTTCTGCTCTTCGTCTGTCCCTCGTCTCGTCCTACCTGTCCTCTCTGCGTGACTCCTGTCCGAGTAATGGCCGTCAACTCTCTCCTCTGTCTCTGGTCTTCCAGTTCTGGGTCTTGATCCTCTGCCTCCTTGTGCTGTCTGTCAAGTCAGATACTGTCTACCTCGATGTGTTCGGCCGTCTTGCCTAGCCTCGATGTAGCTGTCTTGCTGTCTGTCAGCTAATCTTCTTTCTTCGGTTCCTCTTTTTTCCATGTCTCTTATCCACTAACTCCACAAGCAAAACGGAACGTGATTAAAAACTAACAGAGAAAAGGCGTAACGATCAACCCAGACGCAGGTCAATTAGCTCTGTACCTATGTCATGTGTGATACAACAACAAACAAAAATAGACGTAAGTGTAATACAAGGCAAATGTTCGGCTAGTATTCCCACAGCGGCAATGTAAGCTGAATATGTAAGTAGTATCAAAAATACAACTATTTTCGGTTACTATAGTTTACAAAAAGAAAAATCGTTTTATACAACAAAACTCAGTAAAGAAAAAAGAAAAAGAAATACAGAATAATGTAACAAACGAAACGAAACAACGATAAGAACAAACAAGCAAATATACGAAGTGTAACATATGGTAAGTAGTATACAAACAAACAAACAACAACAAATAAGTACGTAAGTAGTATACAAACAAACAAATAAGTACGTAAGTAGTATACAAACAAAAAACAAACAAACAAATAAGTACGTAAGTAGTATACAAACAAACAAACAACAAACAATAAGCACGTAAGTAGTATACAAACAAACAAACAAACAAATAAGTACGTAAGTAGTATACAAACAAACAAACAACAAATAAACGTACGTAAGTAGTATACAAACAAACAAACAACAAATAAGCATAACGTAAGTAGTATACAACAAAAAACAACAAACAAGCAATAAGTACGTAAGTAGTATACAAACAAAACAAAAAATAAGTACGTAAGTAGTATACAAACAAACAAGCAAATAAGTACGTAAATAGTATGCAAACAAACAAAACAAACAAATAAGTACGTAAGTAGTATACAAACAAAAACAACAAACAATAAAAAACAACAACAGAGTAAGTAGTATACAAACAAACAAACAAACAAAAAGCACGTAAGTAGTATACAAAACAAACAAAACACAAACAATAAGTACGTAAGTAGTATACAAACAAACAAACAAGCAAATAAGTACGTAAGTAGTATACAAACAAACAAACAAGCAAGCAAATAAGCATGTAAGTAGTATACAAACAAACAAACAAACAAGCGAACAAACATACAAACAAGCGAACAAACAAATAAGCAATCTGACCAAACAGCCTATCATCCAAGTAGAAGGAAACAGCTTTTCTCAGGGCAATGGCCAACCCGTCCAGATATGTTGACTAAACTTTATGTAGACTCAAGCTGGTAAGATGGTTCTCTTCTCCATCTCTACGAATGGAACACACTTGTCAGAGAACTGAAGTGATCAGTTTGTTGTCTTTGTCCCACCACTACTGACTTTGTTTCTTTGTTGTCTTTTGTGTCAGCTTGACAAAGGCCAGACGGGCGAAAAGTTATGCCTGTCTTTGTTTTGTTCATCAATAAATCGTCACCCATTGCATCTACGGCAGTTCCTGATTTCTGCACATTGCCAAAGACACAGCTTTCATATCATCAAAGTACATGTCGTGTGCTGGCTGAAAAACAGGGTGTAGAAAGATGAAGGGACAGAAAAATAAACAAGCAAATAAACAAACAGTCAAACAATTAAACAGTCATATACTCGAATAAAGGAAAAAGCAAACAAAGAGACACACAAGCAAATTAATACACAAACAAACAAACAGACACACAAGCAAATAAATCAACAAAGAAACAGTCAAATAAATAACAAAGAAACAAACAGACACGCAAACAAATAAATAAAGAAACAAATAGATAAACAGTCAAATAAATAACAAAGAAACAGACACACAAACATATAAAAAATAACAAAGAAACAAACAACAAAAGTCAAATAAACAACAAAGAAACAAACAACAATAAAGTCAAATAAATAACAAAGAAACAAACAAACAGATAAAAGTCAAATAAACAACAAAGAAACAAACAAACAGATAAAGTCAAATAAATAACAAAGAAACAAACAAACAGATAAAAGTCAAATAAATAACAAAGAAACAAACAACAAAAGTCAAATAAATAACAAAGAAACAAACAACAAAAGTCAAATAAATAACAAAGAAACAAACAACAAAAGTCAAATAAATAACAAAGAAACAAACAACAAAAGTCAAATAAATAACAAAGAAACAAACAACAAAAGTCAAATAAATAACAAAGAAACAAACAACAAAAGTCAAATAAATAACAAAGAAACAAACAACAAAAGTCAAATAAATAACAAAGAAACAAACACAAAAGTCAAATAAATAACAAAGAAACAAACAACAAAAGTCAATATAAAAGAACACAACAAAAAAAACAAAGAAACAACAAAGTCAAATAAATAACAAAGAAACAAAAACAAAATCAAATAAATAACAAAGAAACAAACAGACAAAAGTCAAATAAATAACAAAGAACAAAACAGACAAAAATACAAAAAAAAAACAAAAGCAAAAAACACAACAAAAGTCAAATAAATAACAAAGAAACAGACAAAATCAAATAAATAACAAACAAACAAAACAATAAATAACAAACAAACAGAAAAAATCAAATAAATAAACAAAGAAACAAACAGACACACAAACAAATAAATAAAAAAACAAAAGACAGAAACATAAATAACAGAACAAAACAGAAAACAATAATAACAAGAAACAAACAGACACACAAACAAATAAATAAACAAAGAAACAAACAGACACACAAACAAATAAATAACAAACAAACAGACACACAAACAAATAAATAACAAACAGACAGACAAACAGTCAAATAAATAACAAACAGACAAACAGTCAAATAAATTACAAACAAACAGACAAACAGTCAAATAAATAACAAACAAACAGACAAACAGTCAAATAAATAACAAACAAACAGACAAACAGTCAAATAAATAACAAACAAACAGACAAACAGTCAAATAAATAACAAACAAACATACAAACAGTCAAATAAATAACAAACAAACAGACAAACAGTCAAATAAATAACAAACAAACATACAAACAGTCAAATAAATAACAAACAAACAGACAAACAGTCAAATAAACAACAAAGAAACAGACAGTCAAAATAAATAAACAAAGAAACAAAGTAGAAAACGACATAAAAATACTGACCGTGTAAATCTTCTACGTGAGGGGAATGATCTTTGTCCTCTTGTTTCTCTTTGTTTTTCCTCTTCCTTCCTTTCCTTTGTTTCCTTTGTCCTTTCTTATGCTTCCTCTTCCGTCTTCTTTTCTTCACCCTCTTCCCTCGGAAGACCTGCACTTTGTCTTCCTTCTCTGTGTCTGTGGTGTCCACACTGTCTGCTGTGCTTTTGTCTGTGTGTCTGTCTGTCTCAATGTCTGTCTTCAATGTGTTGATGTCTGTCTGTGTGTCCTTATTGTCGTTGTTATTATTCGTTGTGTCGTCTTTCTTCTTGTTAGTGGCCCTGATTTGTTCTAACCTGGTTTGGATTTTGTTTTTGTCTTTTTTGTTTTTGTCTTTCGGTTTGTTTTGCTCTTGAATTTTCTTCTTGTTGATTTCGTTGTTTTCTTTCTTCTTCTTATCGATGTTTTGGCTTCCTTGACCTGTCTTCTTGTTGATTTCGGTTTTTTCTTTCTTCTTCTCGTCGATGTTTTGGCTTCTTTGACCTATCTGTGTTCTGGTCACTGGTTTCCTTTCTTCCGTCGGTCTCCCTCCTGTCAACTGGCCGCCCTGTGTTGTTTGTCCAGGGTTGTTTTTCTGTTGTGACACTTGTTGTCCCGTCTTTTTGCTGTCAATGGTTGCTGCTTGGGTTGTCTTCCCCTTGATTTGTTGTGTCTTTCCTACTGATGTTTTTTGTCTGGTCTTCCGTGTCTTCTGTTGTTTGGTTTTGACGTCTGTCCTTTTGCTGCTGTTGATGTCTTTTGATTGTTGTGGTTTGATTTGTTCTGTGCTTCTTGGTTCCTTCAATTTGTTCCCGTCTGTGGTTTTCACACTGCTGGCTTTGCCGCCATCCGTCTTTTTCGTATGGTTCGTATTGGTTTCTTCCGTCGTTTTGCAATCATTTGGTTTATTGCCGTCTGCTAGCTTTAAACCATTGGGTTTACTGCCTTCGGCCTGTCTTAAACCATTGGGTTTATTGCCTTCGGCCTGTCTTAAACCATTGGGTTTATTGCCTTCCGACATGTTTAAACCGTTGGCTTTACTGCTTTCTATCTGTTTTAAATCTTCCGTTTTATTTTCTTCTACCTTTTTTAAACCGTTGGGCTTATTTCCTTCTTCCATTTTGAAACCTGTTGTTTTGCTGTCTTCTGTGCTGTCACCTGACGTCTGATCATTAATCGATTTTCGTCCTTTGGGTTTTCCGTCTTCTGTCTTGTCCACGTCAGTCTTTTGGCTTCCTGTCCGTTCTGCTTTGTTCTGTCCTTCACCCTGACCAGACATCTTTGTTTCTTTCCGTCCTGGCTGTCTGTCTGTGTCTGGTCTTCCCGTCTTCCCTGTCTGTTGGCCTCCCCCGTCATCCACACCAGGTCCTTTGGCTACAAAGTCGGCAAACGTTCTGAAGGGCTGGAAGACAGAGGCATCAGTGACCACGGGTCTGGTTGTCTTGTGTCTGTCTGTCATGTTACCACGTGCTGCAGTCCTTTGCTGGACGCTGTGACGTGGTCTGTAGATGGGTGACGTAGTGTAACTACTTGACGTCACGTTCTCTGCTGGTTTAGGTTTTGATGACGTCATATATTTCATGGACGGGCGTGACGATTTATCTGTCGTCGACGTAGTTGATTTGTTTGTCGCGGTTTGTGCATCTTGCAATAAGGAGCGGGTCATGCCCAGGAGAACTTTCTTGAAGGAGGACGCCATTATTTTATTTGAACTTGCCGCGGCTGAGGCAGCGGATGTTTGATTGGCTTTCCTTGAGCCAATGGTAGCATTGCTTGTAAAATTGGTTTTGTCTGAGCCAATGGGAGCATTGCTTGTAAGACTGATTTTCTTTGAATCAATATTAATGTTGCTTGTAAAATTGGTTTTCTCTAAGCCAGTGGGAGAATTGCTTGTTAGACCGATTTTCTTTAAACCAATGGGAACATTGCTTGCTAAATTGGCTTTTTCTGAGCCAGTGGACGAATTGCTAGTTGAGTTGACTTTCTCTGAGTCAATGGTAGTTTCGCTTGTTACATTTGCTTTTGCTGGACCAATGATATGCTTGCTTGTTAAACTGACATTTTTGAAACCAATGATATCTTTGCTTCTGAAACTGGTCTTTTCCGAACCAACTGGTCTTTTCCGAACCTTGCTTCTTAAATTGTTTTTTTCTGAGCCAATGGTAGCCTTGCTTCTTAAACTGGCTTTATCTGAAGCAGTGGTAGCCTTGCTACTTAAACTGGCTTTATTTGAACCAGTGGAAGCCTTGCTTGTTAAATTGGCTTTTTGTGAACCAATAGTATTGTTGCGTGTTACACTGGACGTATCTGAACTAACAGTGTCCTTGCTTGTTGAATTACTTGAGGCGTGTTTCATTGTTGTTCCAGTCATTCCAATACTTGTTCCAACGCCGTTTTGCAATTCAGCGGAAGATGAATTATATTCAGAGGCATTAGTGTTTATCTTTATGACCTCTCTGTTCAACACATTACCGCTATCATTTGTCCTCACAAAAACAGGTAGAAGCATCTGTATCGTTCCTTGTCCCCCTGATTTCTTGTCCACATCTTTGGGGACAGTTCTAGACTCTCCAGATTGAGTTTCTGGTTTTGATTTTCTATCGGCGGGTTTGGAAGTCGTTGTAGGCGAATGCGCTGATGTTGTGAGTGGTGTGGATGTTGTTGGTGTGGATGTTGTTGGTGTGGATGTTGTCAGTGGTGTTGATGTTGTTGGTGTGGATGTAGGATTGGCTATGGCTGTCGCTGTGTCTTGTCCTGAGGCCTTGAAGTTCGTTCCCAGGACCTGGCCAAGCCCAAAGTGGAGCATCAGGCACGTCAGTAACGTCGTCCTCATCTTGCTCTGTGGACATGACAACATGTGAATGTCAGTACATTGTATCACGTCATGGTGACGTCAGTAGTGTCGTCCTCATCTTGCTCTGTGGACATGACAACATGTGATGTCAGTACATTGTATCACGTCAGGGTGACGTCATTAGTGTCCACCTCATCTAGCTCTGTGGACATGACATGTGAGTGTCAGTACATTGTATCACGTCATGGTGACGTCAGTAGTGTCGTCCTCATCTTGCTCTGTGGACATGACAACATGTGTCAGTACATTGTATCACGTCATGGTGACGTCAGTAGTGTCCACCTCATCTTGCTCTGTGGACATGACAACATGTGTCAGTACATTGTATCACGTCATGGTGACGTCATTAGTGTCCACCTCATCTAGCTCTGTGGACATGACATGTGAGTGTCAGTACATTGTATCACGTCATGGTGACGTCAGTAGTGTCGTCCTCATCTTGCTCTGTGGACATGACAACATGTGATGTCAGTACATTTGTATCACGTCATGGTGACGTCAGTGAAGTCATCCTCATCTTGCTATGTGGACATGACAACATGTGATGTCAGTATATTGTATCACGTCAGGGTGGCTTATATGGCCTAATGTTTAACCCTTTGACTTCTGCACCCTGTCCACCAGCAGTAAGCATTGTCAACCATGCTAACAAAGCAAACACACAACCTTTTGACTCTCTCATCCTATCCACCAGCTTCTTTCAGGAAGAATGTAAGAATTTAGGTGTTTAGGTATTTAGGTA
This sequence comes from Monoplex corrugatus, assembly GCA_030674185.1. Taxonomy (NCBI): domain Eukaryota; kingdom Metazoa; phylum Mollusca; class Gastropoda; order Littorinimorpha; family Ranellidae; genus Monoplex; species Monoplex corrugatus. The sequence continues at coordinate 104,748,061 of CM060308.1, read as the reverse complement.
TTTAGAAGCTTGCTAAACAAAGATGGAAAATAGACAGACAAACTGAGACCAAATGATAAATATTGTGATCTACCAAATTTCACGTGTTCTGAAACATGGAAGCTTCGCTGTGGAAACAAAAGCCAGGATTGTTGATACAATCTTTGTGCCCAAGCCATATTTACTACTGGCAGAACTGGGCACTAAACCAAACACTTCAGACAACGATGACAGTGAGAGATAGGATGTGTCAGAAGAGCTGCAGGCAAAACCACGACAGACGTGATTATAAACGAAGAGATCCGAGAGACGGTGGGAACAACACCTGTCAGCCATTACGTCACACAATGGCGGATCAAGCGGTTTGGCACCTGACCAGGATACCAGGCAACTAACCAGCCCTTCCACTTTACAACACCTGATGTTCGGACTTCAAAGTCAGAGGAAAACGAGGACAACATAGACAGATGGAGAGACAGACAAAACATAGACAGATGGAGAGACAGACAAAACATAGACAGATGGAGAGACAGACAAAACAAGGACAGATGGAGAGACAGACAAAACATAGACAGATGGAGAGACAGACAAAACATGGACAGATGGAGAGACAGACAAAACATAGACAGATGGAGAGACAGACAAAACAAGGACAGATGGAGAGACAGAAAAAACAAGGACAGATGGAGAGACAGACAAGCTCCACATCTAGGACAAACATGACTACACCAGGCTTACCGTCCACCTACACACCACCAGCTTTGTCTGCATGAGACAGCTTCTGGCACAGTCGGGTGGAAAACTATGAGTAAATCATCAACATCATCATCATCTTCTTCATCATCATAGTAGTCGTCGTCGTCATCATCATCATCATGAGAAAAACAAGCAAAAAAAACCACAAAAAACAAAAAACAAAAACGAAACACGTTGGAAAAATAATATTGTAATGGTCCAGCTATAGACTATTATCAACGGACAAGAATAATCTTGTAAGAAATGCAAATCTCACGAACCCACGAACAGACAATGTTGGTATACCAAGCAGTTTTAAGCTAACTTCAGTTTAAAGCACTAAACTAAAACTTGTGAGAAATAAGCAAGGAAGCCAAGAGAGCACAGTATGATAACAGATACAATTGTAAGCTTACTTGTGTTACAGCTGGTCACGTCTGCACTGATCACAGGTGTTGATGAACACGAGGAAGTTGGTCTGTAAACAGGTCAACAAAGATGTCCAACAGCAAGAATTTGCCAATGTCATCTGCGTCCTCTTACAGAACAAGTATTATGCCACATTCCATTGTCACACTACACAGTCAAACATTGTACACTTTGTCCCAGCGATAGAGCGAGGCTTGTAACAACTGCTGTCTTTGAGTAGAGCGAGGCTTGTAACAACTGCTGTCTTTGAGTAGAGCGAGGCTTGTAACAACTGCTGTCTTTGAGTAGAGCGAGCTTGTAACAACTGCTGTCTTAGAGTACGAGGCTTGTAACAACTGCTGTCTTTGAGTAGAGTGAGGCTGGTAAGAACTGCTGTCTTTGAGTAGAGCGAGGTTTGTAACAACTGCTGTCTTTGAGTAGAGCGAGGTTTGTAACAACTGCTGTCTTTGAGTAGAGCGAGGTTTGTAACAACTGCTGTCTTTGAGTAGAGCGAGGTTTGCAACAACTGCTGTCTTTGAGTAGAGCGAGGTTTGTAACGACTGCTGTCTTTGAGAAGAGCGCGTATGAGATTGTCCGAGCGCGATGAATCCCTAGCCAACAAATTCCTGGCTCCAAACTTGAGACTTCAGTGAACAAGCGAAGTAATCAGACCACTGAAGATTGGTTTCTTTTAGTAAGGATCATATGGGACTGTCTGAGCCCGATGAGTCCCTAGTGAACAAACTGTAGGCTCCAAAACTTCAGCGTCCAGCAAAAAGCCTTAGAGTCAGATGTGTTTTAACCAGACGTTTAGCAGGCAGAGCTAGAGGTAGGCAGCAGAACTCCTGTCAGTTCCAGAACACACTGATCAGGCAGACAGTCAGACAACAGTGGTACCGTCCAGACCCAGACCTTCAGTACAACATCCAGGACACCAATCCAGAGAAGGATTGACGTTAGATAAGACAGGAGGACATTCAGATAGTGACCAGATGATATTCATCATCATAAAGCAATTATTGCCAGGGGGAAGCATCATCAAACACAGAAAATGCAGGTTCGTGTCCACCCCAGTGATTGTGGCTGATGATCGGCCTCTTCCTTGGAACACTAAAACAGCGTCATTGCTGGCTTGGCTAATGGAGTTGTGAAGCCGACAGAGAGCAGAGAAGCAGATTACAACAGCTCAGATGGTCAGACAGGGGCTGGGCACGGTGTTGTGAGACATTAGAGCCGGTCCTGTCCCCTATTTAAGACAGGTGGACAAGCAAAGGTCTGTTTGTCTCCTTCACAGACTGCAGGGTGTGGCAGTGTTGGACAACAGACTGTAGCGGGCAGGTCAACACAAGACACGGATGACCATGTGTGTCACTGGGACAAGTGACTCCCCTTGTCTGTATTTAACTCAGGGGCCGCACGGGGGCGCTGCTCCTCTGTGCAAACTTTGCCCCTCGTTACGTGGAGGTTGGAAGACGGCGCATGACAGTTGGTCCACTTCCGTGTGTGCACTGTTCAACACCAGTGTGTACTCTTCGCTTGGGACAGAGGGTGTTTCACATCGACTGTGTGTGTGTCTGTCTGTCAGCTTGTCCGGCTGTTAAATAGAATGTATGGTAATATTTTCTTGTCGCACGTGGAAGACTGAAATTGTAATGTGAACACATAAGGTATTCATGAAAACCTACACCAGTTGATGAAACAGGTATGCCTGCTCATCTGTCCAATGGACACAAGAGTCTGTCATCTTCTTTCTTTGATATATTTTATGCACCCTCCACAAACCCCGGATTTGTCAGTTAAATGCCTGTTAGTGTTCTCAGTTCGTGTGTTTGGGTTAAGTTGTGATTCTGTAGGGGGACTGCACGGTTTGTAGGAGGGTGTTCCAGAGTAAGCCACCTGAGTAAGATAGTGGCTTGATTTATACACACAATGTTCAGCGCTATGACAGTGTCTGCTCTACGGATGTGAAGCCTGGACAATCAACAAAAGCAAAGTAGAATAAAATTGAGGCACTTGAAATGTGGTTTCTAAGAAGAATGTTAAGAGTTCCATGGACAGCAAAGAAGACAAACGAGACAGTCTTGAAAGAACAAAACAAAGCAAAACAAAACAAGAACATTAATGAAGAAGATTTGGAAAAGATAACGTTTATAGGACATTTTATGAAACAAGAGATATTTGAGCACTTAGTCACAACAAGAAAGCTAGAGGATAAAAGAGCACTGGTAGATCTAGAGAGAAAATATTAGAAAGTTTTGCAGAATGGATGAGGACAAAAGGCTAAATACTATACATGCAGCGACAAAGTATAGATTCCTATAGAAGGCCATGATCACTAATATCATGTGGCAAGGCACATATGATGATGATGATGATGAGTGATGATGAGATGATATGAATGATGATGATGATGATGATGATGATGATGATGATGAGAAGAAAGAAGAAGAAGAAGAAGAGAAGAAGAAGAAGAAGAAGAAGAGAAGAAGAAGAAGAAGAAGAAGAAAGAAGAAGAAGAAGAAGAAGAAGAAGAAGAAGAAGAAGAAGAAGAAGAAGAAGAGAAGAGAAGAAGAAGAAGAGAAGAAGAAGAAAGATGAAAGAAGAAGAAGAGAAGAAAGAAGAGAAGAAGAAGAGTAGATGATGAATGATAAGAAGAAGAAGAAGAAGAAGAAGAAGAGAAGAAGAAGAAGAAGAAGAAGAAGAAGAAGAAGAAGAGAAGAAGAAAAAGAAGAAGAAGAAAGATGATGATGATGATGATGATGATGATGATGACTAAAGTAAAGAGTATGGTGTGACGTACATACACAATGTTCGATGAATCCTATTATACTTTGGAGTTTGTTCAAAGGGGATTCGTCCCACTCCGACTATTCATATGTACTCCACCCAAATTTGCCAGCAATTATCTGGCAGATTCCTTGAGCCTATGCAGAACCCAATGCGCTAGCCATGTCTAGAACGGGAGAAGATGGGGAAGGGAAGCAGGACCTGTGAAACACTAAGCTGGACACCACTGGAATGATGGAAACATTAAGATGGGCAGCCAAAGGCCAGGGAATCTATAAAACAGTAAGCTGACACCACCAGAATGATGGAAACACATTAGATGGACAGCCAACAGTGCCAGCGGACCATATAAACAGTAAGCTGACACCACCAGAATGATGGAATCATTCAGATTGGCAGCTAACAGACCAGTGGACCTGTGAAACAGTAAGCTGACACCAGCAAATGATGGAAACATTAAGATGGGCAGCCAACAGGCCAGTGGACCTATGAAACAGTAAGCTGACACCACCAGAATGATGGACACATTAAGATAGACAGCCAACAGGTCAGTGGACCTATGAAACAGTAAGCTGACACCACCAGAATGATGAAAACATTAAGATAGACAACAAACAGACCAGTGGACCTATCAAACAGTAAGCTGACACCACTAGAATGATGGAAACATTAAGATAAGCAGCTAACAGACCAGTGGACCATATCAAACAGTAAGCTGACACCACCAGAATGAAGGGAACATTGAGACGGGCAGCCAACAGGCCAGTGGACCTATGATAACACTAAGCTGGCACCACCGGAATGATGGAAACATTAAGATGGCAGTGAACAGCCCAGTGGACCTATGAAACAGTAAGCTGACACCACCAGAATGATGGAAACATTACAATGGGCAGCCAACAGGCCAGTGGACCTATGAAACATAAGCTGTACCACCAGAATGATGGAAACATTGAGATGGGCAGCCAACAGACCAATGGACCTATGAAACAGTAAGCTGACACCACCAGAATGATGGACACATTAAGATGGGCAACCAACAGGCCAGCGGACCTATGAAACAGGAAGCTGACACCACCAGAATGATGGGAATATTAAGATGGGCAGCCAACAGGCCAGTGGACCTATGAAACAGTAAGCTGACACCACCAGAATGATGGGAACATTGAAATGGGCAGCAGACAGGTCAGTTCTTATTGTTAAGGGCTGGGATCAAAGTCAAAATGTTTTAATGTTAGGTTTTGAGAAGAAGCAGGCCTTGTGGAATAAAGTGCAGAGTGTAAACTGTTCCTGTTTTCAGTCTGGCTTGACCATCGTGGTTTTTATGTCCGGTGAGGACAGGTTGACCAAGTGAGCAGACAGCGATGTCCCGACCGTCAGTGTCCATCCCCACAGGACGTGCTGCGTGCAAGCCAGTGACAGTGGTGCACTCTCCACTTTTTGCAGCTGTCGTCTGCTTACAGCGTGCATGCTGACGTCACGGCACAGCCATCCTGCCGTCTTGTCACGTCGTGTGTTAAGGGCTGAGTGTTTTAAAGCGTTCCCATTGGCGAAGGGAAAAGTGCGCGGTAGGTGCGAAGGCTTTGACGCATTCCCATTGGTCAAAAAACGAAGCCGAAGAGTAAAGATCAAGACCTTGAGAATTCTTACAAGGTGACAAATTTTGAAGGTTGTTTGGAGGGGGGGGGGGATACTACACATTCATAAAACTCTTTATACTAAGTTAGGGGGATATTACACATTCATAAAACTCTTTATTCTAAGTTTTGGTATTTCGTTTTTCTGTTTTCCTTACCACAAAGCGAAAAGAAAGCCAACACAAATAAATAACTTAAATAAGATCAATTTAGACATCTAACGAAACGAACATTTTTTTAGTTGAGAAATGTTAAGGTCATGAAGTCATAGCCTGAAGTCCAGTGAACTAAAGCATCAACCATTTTCTCTGATTGAAACAAGGGACGTAAACACCAACAGTGTCTACAAGGGACGTAAACACCAACAGTGTCTACAAGGGACATAAACACCAACAGTGTCTACAAGGGACATAAACACCAACAGTGTCTACAAGGGACATAAACACCAACAGTGTCTACAAGGGACATAAACACCAACAGTGTCTACAAGGGACATAAACACCAACAGTGTCTACAAGGGACATAAACACCAACAGTGTCTACAAGGGACATAAACACCAACAGTGTCTACAAGGGACATAAACACCAACAGTGTCTACAAGGGACATAAACACCAACAGTGTCTACAAGGGACATAAACACCAACAGTGTCTACAAGGGATGTAAACACCAACAGTGTCTACAAGGGACGTAAACACCAACAGTGTCTACAAGGGATGTAAACACCAACAGTGTCTACAAGGGACATAAACACCAACAGTGTCTACAAGGGACATAAACACCAACAGTGTCTACAAGGGACATAAACACCAACAGTGTCTACAAGGGACATAAACACCAACAGTGTCTACAAGGGACATAAACACCAACAGTGTCTACAAGGGACATAAACACCAACAGTGTCTACAAGGGACATAAACACCAACAGTGTCTACAAGGGACATAAACACCAACAGTGTCTACAAGGGATGTAAACACCAACAGTGTCTACAAGGGACATAAACACCAACAGTGTCTACAAGGGACATAAACACCAACAGTGTCTACAAGGGACATAAACACCAACAGTGTCTACAAGGGACATAAACACCAACAGTGTCTACAAGGGATGTAAACACCAACAGTGTCTACAAGGGACATAAACACCAACAGTGTCTACAAGGGACATAAACACCAACAGTGTCTACAAGGGATGTAAACACCAACAGTGTCTACAAGGGACATAAACACCAACAGTGTCTACAAGGGACATAAACACCAACAGTGTCTACAAGGGACATAAACACCAACAGTGTCTACAAGGGACATAAACACCAACAGTGTCTACAAGGGACATAAACACCAACAGTGTCTACAAGGGACGTAAACACCAACAGTGTCTACAAGGGACATAAACACCAACAGTGTCTACAAGGGACATAAACACCAACAGTGTCTACAAGGGACATAAACACCAACAGTGTCTACAAGGGACATAAACACCAACAGTGTCTACAAGGGACATAAACACCAACAGTGTCTACAAGGGACATAAACACCAACAGTGTCTACAAGGGATGTAAACACCAACAGTGTCTACAAGGGACATAAACACCAACAGTGTCTACAAGGGACATACACACCAACAGTGTCTACAAGGGACATAAACACCAACAGTGTCTACAAGGGATGTAAACACCAACAGTGTCTACAAGGGATGTAAACACCAACAGTGTCCACAAGGGACATAAACACCAACAGTGTCTACAAGGGACATAAACACCAACAGTGTCTACAAGGGACATAAACACCAACAGTGTCTACAAGGGACATAAACACCAACAGTGTCTACAAGGGACATAAACACCAACAGTGTCTACAAGGGATGTAAACACCAACAGTGTCTACAAGGGACATAAACACCAACAGTGTCTACAAGGGACATAAACACCAACAGTGTCTACAAGGGACGTAAACACCAACAGTGTCTACAAGGGACATAAACACCAACAGTGTCTACAAGGGACGTAAACACCAACAGTGTCTACAAGGGACGTAAACACCAACAGTGTCTACAAGGGACATAAACACCAACAGTGTCTACAAGGGACATAAACACCAACAGTGTCTACAAGGGACATAAACACCAACAGTGTCTACAAGGGACATAAACACCAACAGTGTCTACAAGGGACATAAACACCAACAGTGTCTACAAGGGACATAAACACCAACAGTGTCTACAAGGGACATAAACACCAACAGTGTCTACAAGGGATGTAAACACCAACAGTGTCTACAAGGGACATAAACACCAACAGTGTCTTGCTCTCTCTGTTGTGGACACAGTTGTGTAGGTCAACTTGTTTTCACAATGAATTAACGGAAGCTTTGTTTTATGTTTCCCTATAATAAACAATCATCAAACTTTTAAACAGAAACTTTATTAAAAGGCAATGTTAAAAAGACAGAAGAATAAAGAAATGTCTACAAAAAGCTTTGTATTGTATCAAAAATAATGGTTTTGCTGTAACTGGTTCGCCCTGTGGGATGCCAGGGGCACTTTCAGTATAAACAGTACCCCCACCTTCTGGACATTCTGTGCTAGAAATTTCCTCTTTTCTGTCTCTCTCTTTGTTTCTGTCTTTTTCTTTTGCTTTCTGTCATTTCTACTTATTATTTTCTGCCTTGCTGGTCCATTCACTTGAATGTGTTCAGTAAAGTCTCACATACCTAGTCTTAGGATTGATAATTGGGTACATTTATTGAGTGCAATTTTGGCTGTAGGGAAGTGAGATATGCAGAAGCACAATTTGGTCATTCAGGCCTATATATATGTTTTAGTGTCCTTAGTTATGATTAGATTTGTATTCACCTGTGTTTCTTAAATCTCTTGTGTGATAAATTGGACGGAGTGGTCAACGCCAGGGACATCTCCTTAGATTATGTGCGTGAATGCATTACATGTGCACTTAATTTTGTTTTCCTTCTTTTTCCTGTTGAAGTATTATGTGTTTTGAACCAGTTATAGCCCTGATATGGCCCTACCCAGTTGGCTGGGCTTTAAACAACAATAACAGTAACAGTGCTGTAGCCGTTGTATTGATGTTGTAATAATTTCACCTTCATACCACAAGCATGCTTACTGCACTTTACGGGAACACAATATCATTAATCGTTTAAACAAATGAAAACAGATATCATTAAACGTTTAAACAAGTGAAAACAGATGTCAATAAACGTTTAAACAAGTGAAAACATATGTCAATAAACGTTTAAACAAGTGAAAACAGATATCATTAAACGTTTAAACAAGTGACAACAGATGTCAATAAACGTTTAAACAAGTGAAAACAGATGTCAATAAACGTTTAAACAAGTGAAAACAGATGTCAATAAACGTTTAAACAAGTGAAAACAGATGTCAATAAACGTTTAAACAAGTGAAAACAGATGTCAATAAACGTTTAAACAAGTGAAAACAGATGTCAATAAACGTTTAAACAAGTGAAAACAGATGTCAATAAATGTTTAAACAAGTGAAAACAGATGTCAATAAACGTTTAAACAAGTGAAAACAGATATCATTAAACGTTTAAACAAGTGAAAACAGATGTCAATAAACGTTTAAACAAGTGAAAACAGATGTCAATAAACGTTTAAACACGTGAAAACAGATGTCAATAAACGTTTAAATACGTGAAAACAGATGTCAATAAACGTTTATACAAGTGAAAACATATGTCAATAAACGTTTAAACAAGTGAAAACAGATGTCAATAAACGTTTAAACAAGTGAAAACAGATGTCAATAAACGTTTAAACAAGTGAAAACAGATGTCAATAAACGTTTAAACAAGTGAAAACAGATGTCAATAAACGTTTAAACAAGTGAAAACAGATGTCAATAAACGTTTAAACAAATGAAAACAGATGTCAATAAATGTTTAAACAAATGAAAACAGATGTCAATAAACGTTTAAACAGGTGAAAACAGATGTCAATAAATGTTTAAACAAGTGAAAACAGATATCATTAAACGTTGAAACAAGTGAAAACAGACGCTGACAGAAAAAATAAAATAAAAATGAGTATCGGAAACATAACAACACAAGTATATCTCAGTGTATTAACATAACAACACAACTATATCTCAGTGTGTTACATAACAACACAAGTATATCTCATTGTATTAACATAACAACACAAGTATATCTCAGTGTATTAACATGACAACACAAGTATATCTCAGTGTATTAACATAACAACACATGGCAGCAAGATTGACAAAATACCTGACTGAAAACAAGTATCTGGATATGTCAGTCCAAAAGGGAGGCATACCAGGAATACCTGGATGCTTGGAACATGCCACGCTGATTTGGGATGCCATCCAAAAAGCAAGAACAGAGAAGAGAGACATTGACGTAGTTTGGCTTGATCTGGCGAATGCATATGGATCAGTTCCACACGATATGATCCAGCTGGCTCTTGAAATGTATCACATCCCAGAAAACATCCGAACAATGCTGAGGAAGTATTTCCAAGGGTTCTCAATGCGGTTCTCTACCAAAGAATACACCACGGACTGGATAGACCTAGAGGTGGGCATTGCAATGGGCTGTGCAATCTCTCCCATACTGTTCGTGTTGGCAATGGAAGTCATCTTGAAAGCTGCAATGAAGAGTTCAGGTCCAGTGAATCTGGGAGATGGATACCAGATGCCTCCTCTGAAAGCTTTCATGGATGACACAACAGTCTTGTCCACGGATGAGGAAGAGACACACCAAATCTTAAAGCAGCTGGATGAGCTGGTGGCCTCTTCAAGAATGAGGTTCAAACCTAAGAAATCCCGAAGTCTCTCACTGCGAAAAGGAAAAGTGGCAGATTCAGTCAAATTCATGGTAGCCAACCAAGCCATCCCCACTGTCACAGAAGAGCCAGTAAAAAGTCTCGGAAGATGGTATGATGACTCCCTGAAAGACACACAAAGGGGATGTGAAACCAAGCAAACAGCAGAAGAAGGCCTGAAGAAAATAGATAATTGCGGACTGCCAGGCAAATACAAAGTTTGGTGTCTACAGTTCATGCTGATACCAAAGCTGCTGTGGCCACTGCTAATCTATGACATTTGCACCAGCACAGTCGAAGCAATGGAAGCCAAAATCAACAAATACACAAGAAAATGGCTCGGTGTCCCACCTGGTCTCACTGATGTTGCATTCTACTGTCGTCAAGCAATGCTGAAGCTACCTCTCAAATCCATAGTGGAGGAATACAAAGTTGGAAAAGCAAGACTGTTGAGCATGCTGGAGGAATCGGAAGACAATATCGTGAGATCAGTTCATCCAAAGCTGAGAACTGGCAGAAAGTGGAAAGTCCAAGAGGCTGTAAACAATGCCAAGAGAAACCTCAGCATCAAAGAAATAATTGGACACACGCAAACCAACAGACAGGGACTGGGAGCAACAAAAATGCAGTGGTGGTCCAAAGCCAAAGGGAAGGAAAAAAGAGACATGATCATACAGGAGTTGAAGGAAGAAGAAGATGTCAAAAGAGTGCAGAAGGCAGTCCAGCAAGGTCAACAGGGGCAATGGACAACATGGGACAGTGCACTCCAAAGAAGTCTCAGCTGGAACGATATGTGGCACATGGCTCCTCTAAGGATAAGCTTCCTCCTCAGATCTGTATATGACCTGCTCCCCTCGAATGCAAACTTAGTGAAATGGGGGAAATCAGACGACCCAGCATGTCCGCTCTGTCAGAAGAAACAAACAGTGGAACATGTCCTAAGCTCTTGCAAAGTAGCGCTAGCCCAAGGAAGGTATACATGGAGGCACAACCAAGTTCTGAAAGTGATCACAGACGTGGTTAGCGAAAATAATAATAATAATAGTGCATTTATAGAGCGCTTTCCGAAACCTCAAAGCGCTTTACATCAGTAAACCATACATATATAAACCAAATAACAGGCTACAATACAAACAAACTCATCAAAAACTATCCACAGGAAATCAACAACCACACAGACACACCAAATAATCTCTCTCCCTCTCACCCCCTCCCCGCCCACCCCTCTCCCCCCATTTTCAAACACACACACACAACACCCACACACACACAGCCACACATCACACACACACACACACACACACACACACACACACACACACACACACACACACACACTGGCATAACCCCATTGTGCACAATTTCATCCAGAATGTCAAGCAGGATCAACCCACTAGCCAAAATCAGGAAAAACACTGTTTAAAGAAGTAAGTTTTTAAACTTGTTTTGAAAGATGGTAGAGTTTTAGAGTGGCGGACGGACTGAGGCAACAAGTTCCATGTCTGAACAGCAAAAACTGCAAAGGCTCTACCACCGTGAGTTTCTCTGTTATATTTTGGCACACGAAACTTCTTGTCATCCACAGAAGAGCGGAGTGATCGAGAAGGTACGTAGACAGTCAAGAGTTCAGAGAGATAGTCAGGAGCAGTTCCAGAAATGATGTGATAACAAAGGCAGCAAATCTTGTATTTTATTCTTTGTTCAACCGGGAGCCAGTGCAGTGTCTGAAACAGGGGTGTGCAGTGCTGTGACCTACGTGCCTTGAAGATGAGTTTAGCTGCAGAGTTCTGAACTTGTTGCAAATGTTTGAGATGTTTCTGAGGGCAACCCGCAAGGAGTGAATTGCAATAATCTAACCTAGACAGAATGCATGCAGTAACTAACGTCTTGGTTGCGTCTAATGTAAGGTAGTGTCTAATAGAATTAATGCGTCTAAGTTCGATGTATGCAGCCTGACATGTTTTGATGATGTGCTGGTGCATGGAGAGATTATGGTCAAAGACAAAACCGAGGTCACGAACGCAATCAGAAAAAGCAATAGCGGTATTACCGACAGTAATAGTGGAAGGCAGAGAAGAAAGATCTGCAGGCAATGGAGAAACACGAAGGGCTTCAGTCTTGTCATCATTCAACTTAAGTCGATTTTCATACATCCAGGATTTTACTTCAGAAACGCAGTTCTGAAGAGACTGAACTAGATGATCGTAGTTAGAAGGAGAATCAGTATGATTGAGCTGGGTATCGTCCGCATACATTTCATGACGGATG
>CM060308.1:104712917-104727917 GCA_030674185.1 Monoplex corrugatus | reverse complement strand
GCATGCACGATTGCTCAGCATGACGGAACACACCGTATTAACTTGGAGGCCAGACATGGACCAGACCTGTTCCTTTCTATTAGCTGTTTCTATTGGCTGTGTGCAGTGTGAGTCCACCAATGGAGAGTGAGCGTACATTTCAGTATGAGACAAAAGGGACGAAACCTGATCCTTTTTATTGACAGTTTCTATTGGTTGTCTGCACTGTGTCAACTTTTGTGGTAATCGTTGTGTCAGCCTTAAAATTGCATCAATCTAAAATCTCTCTGAATTTTACCAGTTTAAAACAGAACCACGTAGATCAACATTGGGTTGAGACACTTCTGATCATGTCTGTACAAATAATTCTGATACAGAAACGTATTTACACCTAAACTGGCCATTAGCGACCAAAGTGTTAGGTGCACAAAATATCTCAAATTGCCAAAAATGGACTCGAAATGACACTCATACCTATCATTTGGATCTTCAGAAAATCAGAACTCATGTCTATCTGACTTATCACGGGCAGGGTTTATCTTTGTCTGCAACTTCACAAACTCTGATGAAGCCCCAGAAATAAGGTACCAAACCTTCTATCATATGCATATCATACAGAAATAAGGTACCAAACCTTCTATCATATGCATATCATACAGAAATAAGGTACCAAACCTTCTATCATATGCATATCATACAGAAATAAGGTACCAAACCTTCTATCATATACATATCATACAGAAATAAGGTACCAAACCTTCTATCATATGCATATCATACAGAAATAAGGTACCAAACCTTCTATCATATGCATATCATATAATGGTAATCAATAACAACAAGAAAACAAACAAAAAACAAGAAATCCCCTTATGTATATATACAGCAAATGGCACAGTACTGAGACAAATATCGATAAGTTTCAAAATCTGAGAACAGTCATCTCACCAGACGGCAGATTCACATTATATATTATTATTATTATTATTATTATTATTATTATTTATTATTATTATTATTATTATTATTATTATTATTATTATTATTATTATTATTATTATTATTATTATTATTATTATTATTATTATCATTATCATTATTGTTATTATCATTATTATTATTATTATTGTTGTTGTTGTTGTTGAAGTTATTATTATTATTATTATTTTTATTATTATTATTAAACACAGACAGACAGACAGACAGACAGACAGACAGAAAATAGGAAACACGGAAAGAAATGTGAAGGAAGCTTACTTATCAAAACATTTAACAACCCAAACGACACAGCAACAACCTGGTCAGTTCTAAACACATTTGCCAAACGTTTGTTTATCTTCCACATGCCCTGACATCCAAAGGTTTGGTTATCTTCCACATGCCCTGACATCCAAAGGTTTGGTTATCTTCCACATGCCCTGACATCCAAAGACAAGTCACCGCCAATGCTTTTAACGAACATCCTTTCTTTCTTTCTTTCTTTCATTCATTCATTCATTCATTCATTCATTCATTCATTCATTCACTTGCTTATTTCTTCATGTATTTATATAATTATTGTCCCCTTCTGTCGTAAAGCTGGTGGTTTGTTTGTTTCTTTATTATTTGTTTATTTATTTGTTCATTTATTTATCTGTTTATTTATTAATTTATTCATTTACTTGTTCGTTTGTTCATTCATTTATTTATTTATCTACTTATTTATTTATTATTATTTTTATCGATTTATTTATGTGTATTATACTTTTATATCATTCAATTTTTTTCTGCATTATCTTCCGCTCCATGCCTGTCACAATCCCCACGACGTTTGTTTCTGCTGTCCAACATCTGTAAACCACAAACATCTGTAAACCACAAACATCTGTAAACCACAAACATCTGTAAACCCACAACCATCTGTAAACCACAAACATCTGTCAACCACAAACATCTGTCAACCACAACCATCTGTAAACCACAACCATCTGTAAACCACAAACATCTGTAAACCACAACCATCTGTAAACCACAACCATCTGTAAACCCACAACCATCTGTAAACCACAACCATCTGTAAACCACAACCATCTGTAAACCCACAACCATCTGTAAACCACAAACATCTGTAAACCACAAACATCTGTAAACCACAAACATCTGTAAACCACAAACATCTGTAAACCCACAAACATCTGTAAACCACAAACATAAGTAAACCACAAACATCTGTAAACCCACAAACATCTGTAAACCACAACCATATGTAAACCACAAACATCTGTAAACCACAACCATCTGTAAACCACAAACATCTGTAAACCACAAACATCTGTAAACCACAACCATCAGTAAACCACAAACATCTGTAAACCCACAAACATCTGTAAACCACAAACATCTGTAAACCACAAACATCTGTAAACCCACAAACATCTGTAAACCACAAACATCTGTAAACCACAAACATCTGTAAACCCACAAACATCTGTAAACCACAACCATCAGTAAACCACAAACATCTGTAAACCCACAAACATCTGTAAACCACAAACATCTGTAAACCACAACCATCTGTAAACCACAACCATCTGTAAACCCACAAACATCTGTAAACCACAGCCATCTGTAAACCACAAACATCTGTAAACCACAACCATCTGTAAACCACAACCATCTGTAAACCCACAAACATCTGTAAACCACAGCCATCTGTAAACCACAAACATCTGTAAACCCACAAACATCTGTAAACCCACAACCATCTGTAAACTCACAACCATCTGTAAACCACAACATCTGTAAACCCACAAACATCTGTAAACCACAAACATCTGTAAACCCACAAACATCTGTAAACCACAACATCTGTAAACCCACAAACATCTGTAAACCACAACATCTGTAAACCCACAAACATCTGTAAACCACAAACATCTGTAAACCACAAACATCTGTAAACCACAGCCATCTGTAAACCACAAACATCTGTAAACCCACAACCATCTGTAAACCACAAACATCTGTAAACAACAAACATCTGTAAACCCACAAACATCTGTAAACCCACAACCATCTGTAAACCACAAACATCTGTAAACCCACAACCATCTCTAAACCACAAACATCTGTAAACCACAAACATCTGTAAACCCACAACCATCTGTAAACCACAAACATAAGTAAACCACAAACACCTGTAAACCCACAAACATCTGTAAACCATAACCATATGTAACCACGAACATCTGTAAACCACAAACATCTGTAAACCACAAACATCTGTAAACCACAACATCTGTAAACCACAACCATCAGTAAACCACAAACATCTGTAAACCACAACCATCTGTAAACCACAAACATCTGTAAACCACAAACATCTGTAAACCCACCGCCATCTGTAAACCACAGCCATCTGTAAACCACAAACATCTGTAAACCCACAAACATCTGTAAACCACAACCATCTGTAACCACAAACATCTGTAAACTCACAACCATCTGTAAACCACAACATCTGTAAACCACAAACATCTGTAAACCCACAACATCTGTAAACCACAAACATCTGTAAACCACAAACATCGTAAACCCACAACCATCTGTAAACCCACAACCATCTGTAAACCACAAACATCTGTAAACCACAACCATCTGTAAACCACAAACATCTGTAAACCACAACCATCTGTAAACCACAAACATCTGTAAACCACAAACATCTGTAAACCCACAACCATCTGTAAACCACAAACATCTGTAAACCACAAACATCTGTAAACCACAACCATCTGTAACCACAAACATCTGTAAACCACAAACATCTGTAAACCCACAACCATCTGTAAACCACAAACATCAGTAAACCAACAAACATCTGTAAACCACAACATCTGTAAACCAAAAACATCTGTAAACCACAACATTGTAAACCACAAACTCTGTAAACCACAAACATCTGTAAACCCACAACCATTTGTAAACCACAACATCTGTAAACCACAACATCTTAAACCACAACATCTGTAAACCCACAACCATTGTAAACCACAACCATCTGTAAACCACAAACATCTTAAACCACAAACATCTGTAAACCCACAACATCTGTAAACCACAACTCTGTAAACCACAACATCTGTAAACCAAAACATCTGTAAACCCAAACATCTGTAAACCACAACATCTGTAAACCACAACATCTGTAAACCAAAACATCTGTAAACCACAAACATCTGTAAACCACAACATCTGTAAACCACAAACATCTTAACCACAAACACTGTAAACCACAAACATTGTAAACCACAACATTGTAAACCACAAACATTAAACACAACACTTAAACCACAACATCTGTAAACCACAACATGTAAACCACAAACATTGTAAACCACAAACATCTGTAAACACAACATCTGTAAACCACAAACATCTTAAACCACAAACATCTGTAAACCACAAACATCTGTAAACCACAAACATTGTAAACCACAAACAACTCAAAACCAAACAACTCTAAACCACAAACATCTGTAAACCACAAACATGTAAAACCCAAACATTGTAAACCACAAACATCTGTAAACACAAACATCTGTAAACCACAACCATCTGTAAACCACAAACATCTTAAACCACAAACATCTGTAAACCACACCATCTGTAAACCACAAACATCTGTAAACCACAACACTGTAAACCACAAACATCTGTAAACACAAACAACCTAAACCACAAACATCTGTAAACCACAACTCTGTAAACCACACATCTGTAAACCACAAACATGTAAACCACAACATCTGTAAACCACAACATCTGTAAACCACAAACATCTGTAAACACAACATCTGTAACCACAAACACTGTAAACCACAACATCTGTAAACCACAAACATCTGTAACCACACCATCTTAAACCACAAACATCTGTAAACCCACAACCATCTGTAACCACAACATGTAAACACAAACATCTGTAACCACAACATCTGTAAACCACAGCCATCTGTAAACACAACATCTGTAACCCACAAACATCTGTAAACCAACATCTGTAAACACAAATCTGTAAACCACAACCATCTGTAACCACAACTCTGTAAACCACAACATCTGTAAACCACACATCTGTAAACCAAACATCTGTAACACAAACATCTGTAAACCACAACCATCGTAAACCACAACATCTGTAAACCACAAACATCTTAAACACAAACATCTGTAAACCACAACTCTTAAAGCACAAACATCTGTAAACCCAAACATCTGTAAACCACAACATCTGTAAACACAACATCGTAAACCACAAACATCTGTAACCACAACATCTGTAAACCAAAACATTGTAAACCACAAACATCTGTAAACCACACATCTGTAAACCACAAACATCTGTAACCACAACATCTTAAACACAAAATCTGTAAAACAACATCTTAAACCACAACATCGTAAACCACAACCATCTGAACACATTTTTTTTTTTTTTTTTTTTTTAAACCACAAACATCTGTAAACCCAAACATCTGTAAACCACAAACATCTGTAAACCACAACCATCTGTAAACCACAACCATCTGTAAACCACAACATCTGTAAACCACAACCATCTGTAAACCACAACATCTGTAAACCACAACCATCTGTAAACCACAACCATCTGTAAACCACAACCATCTGTAAACCACAAACATCTGTAAACCACAACCATCTGTAAACCCACAACCATCTGTAAACCACAACCATCTGTAAACCACAAACATCTGTAAACCACAAACCATCTGTAAACCACAAACATCTGTAAACCCACAAACATCTGTAAACCACAAACATTGTAAACCACAAACATCTGTAAACCCAAAACATCTGTAAACCACAACCATCTGTAAACCACAAACATCTGTAAACCCACAACCATCTGTAAACCACAAACATCTGTAAACCACAAACATCTGTAAACCACAACCATCTGTAAACCACAAACATCTGTAAAACCACAAACATCTGTAAACCACACATCTGTAAACCACAACATCTGTAAACCACAACATCTGTAAACCACAAACATCTGTAAACCACAAACATCTGTAAACCACAAACATCTGTAAACCAAACATAAACCATCTGTAAACCACAAACATCTGTAAACCACAACATCTGTAAACCACAAACATCTGTAACCACATAAACATCTGTAAACCACAAACATCTGTAAACCACAACCATCTGTAAACCACAACCATCTGTAAACCACAAACATCTGTAAACCACAACCATCTGTAAAACAAAACAAACATCTGTTAAACCACAACATCTGTAAACCACAACCATCTGTAAACCCACAAACATCTGTAAACCACACATCTGTAAACCACAAACATCTGTAAACCCACAAACATCTGTAAACCACAAACCATCTGTAAACTCTAAACCACAACATGTTAAACCACAACATCTGTAAACCACAAACATCTGTAAACCACAAACATCTGTAAACCACAAACATCTGTAAACCACAAACATCTGTAAACCACAAACATCTGTAAACCACAACATCTGTAAACCACAAACATCTGTAAACCACAACATCTTAAACCACAAACATCTGTAAACCACAAACATTGTAAACCACAACATCTGTAAACCACAAACATCTTAAACCACAACATCTGTAAACCACAACCATCTGTAAACCACAACCATCTGTAAACCACAAACATCTGTAAACCACACATCTGTAAACCACAACATCTGTAAACCCACAACCATCTGTAAACCACACATCTGTAAACCAAAACATCTGTAAACCACAAACATCTGTAAACCACAACATCTGTAAACCACAAACATCTGTAAACCACAACATCTGTAACCACAACATCTGTAAACACAACATCTGTAAACACACAAACATCTGTAAACCACAACATCTGTAAACCACAAACATTTAAACCACAAACATTGTAAACCACAAACATCTGTAAACCACAACATCTGTAAACCCAAACATCTGTAAACCACAAACATCTGTAAACCACAAACACTGTAAACCACAAACATCTGTAACCACAAACACTGTAAACCACAACCACTGTAAACCACAACATCTGTAAACCACAAACATCTTAAACCACAAACATCTGTAAACCACAAACATCTGTAAACCACAAACATCTGTAAACCACAACCATCTTAAACCACAAACATCTGTAAACCACAAACATCTGTAAACCCACAACCATCTGTAAACCAAACATCTGTAAACCACAAACATCTGTAAACCACAAACACTGTAAACCAAACATCTGTAAACCACAACATCTGTAAACCACAACATCTGTAAACCACAACATCTGTAAACCACAAACATCTGTAAACCACAACATCGTAAACCAAACTCTGTAACAAAACATCTGTAACCACAACATCTGTAAACCACAACATCTGTAACCACAACATCTGTAAACCCAAACTCGTAACCAACATCTGTAAACCACAACCATCTGTAAACCACAAACATGTAAACCACAAACA
The DNA here is from genome assembly GCA_030674185.1 of Monoplex corrugatus. Taxonomy (NCBI): domain Eukaryota; kingdom Metazoa; phylum Mollusca; class Gastropoda; order Littorinimorpha; family Ranellidae; genus Monoplex; species Monoplex corrugatus. The sequence goes on along the minus strand of CM060308.1, from coordinate 104,720,414 downwards.
TCTGTAAACCACAACCATCTGTAAACCACAAACATCTGTAAACACAACTGTAAACCCACACATCTGTAAACCACAACACTGTAAACCACAACATCTGTAAACCCACAACCATCGTAAACCACAAACATCTGTAAACCACAAACATCTGTAAAACCACAAACCAAAACTGTAAACCACAAACATCTGTAAACCACAACATCTGTAAACCACACAACCAACTGTAAACCACAAACATCTGTAACCACAACCATCTGTAAACCACAAACATCTGTAAACCACAAACATCTGTAAACCCACAACCATCTGTAAACCACAACATCTGTAAACCACAAACATCTGTAAACCACAACATCTGTAAACCACAAACATCTGTAAACACAAACATCTGTAAACCACAACATCTGTAAACCACAAACATCTGTAAACCACAAACATCTGTAAACCACAACATCTGTAAACCACAAACATCTGTAAACCACAAACATCTGTAAACCACAACATCTGTAAACCACAAACATCTGTAAACCAAACCATCTGTAAACCACAAACATCTGTAAACCACAACATCTGTAAACCACAAACACTGTAAACCCAAACATCTGTAAACCACAACATCTGTAAACCACAAACATTTAAACCACAAACATCTGTAAACCACAACATCTGTAAACCACAACCATCTGTAAACCACAAACATCTGTAAACCACAAACATCTGTAAACCCAAACATCTGTAAACCACAACATCTGTAAAACCACAAACCAATCTGTAAACCAACTAAACAAATCTGTAAACCACAACATTGTAAACCACAACATCTGTAACCACAAACATTGTAAACCACAAACATCTGTAAACCACAAACATCTGTAAACCACAACATCTGTAAACCACAAACATCTTAAACCACAAACACTGTAAACCACAACCATCTGTAAACCACAAACACTGTAAACCCAAACATCTGTAAACCACAAACATCTGTAAACCACAACCATCTTAAACCACAACATCTGTAAACCACAACATCTGTAAACCACAAACATCTGTAAACACAAACATCTGTAAACACAAACATCTTAAACCACAAACACTTAAACCACAAACATCTGTAAACCACAAACATTGTAAACCACAAACATTGTAAACCACAAACATCTGTAAACACAAACATCTGTAAACCACAACATCTGTAAACCACAAACATCTGTAAACCACAAACATCTGTAAACCACAACATCTGTAAACCACAAACATCTGTAAACCACAACATCTGTAAACCACAACATCTGTAAACACAAACACTGTAAACCACAACATCTGTAAACCACAACATCTGTAAACCACAAACATCTGTAAACCACAAACATTGTAAACCACAACATCTGTAAACCCAAACATCTGTAAACCACAACATCTGTAAACCACAAACATCTGTAACCACAAACATCTGTAAACCACAACATCTGTAAACCACAAACATCGTAAAACACAACATCTTAAACCACAAACATCTGTAAACCACAACCATCTGTAAACCACAAACATTGTAAACCACAAACATCTGTAAACCCACAAACATCTGTAAACCACAAACATTGTAAACCACAAACATCTGTAAACCACAAACATCTGTAAACACAAACATCTGTAAACCACAAACATCTGTAAACCACACATCTGTAAACCACAAACATCTGTAAACCACAACCATCTGTAAACCACAAACATCTGTAAACCACAAACATCTGTAAACCACAAACATCTGTAAACCCACAACCATCTGTAAACCACAAACATCTGTAAACCACAACATCTGTAAACCACAAACATCTGTAAACCCACAACATCTGTAAACCACAAACATCTGTAAACCACAAACATCTGTAAACCACAACAATCTGTAAACCACAAACATCGTAAACCACAAACATCTGTAAACCACAAACATCTGTAAACCACAACATCTGTAAACCACAACATCTGTAAACCACACATCTGTAACCACACATCTGTAAACCACAAACATCGTAAACCACAAACATCTGTAAACCACAACATCTGTAAACCACAACATCGTAAACCCAACATCTGTAAACCACAAACATCTGTAAACCACACATCTGTAACCCAAACATCTGTAAACCACAACATCTAAACCACAACATCTGTAAACCCACAACATCTGTAAACCACAACATCTGTAAACACAACATCTGTAAACCACAACCATCTGTAAACCACAACATCTGTAAACCACAACATCTGTAAACCACAACACTGTAAACCACAACATTGTAAACCCACATCTGTAAACAAAACATCTGTAAACCACAATTGTAAACACAACATCTGTAAACCACAAACATCTGTAACCAAACATCTGTAAACACAACATCTGTAAACCCAAACATCTGTAAACCACAACATTGTAAACCACAACATCTGTAAACCACAACCATCTGTAAACCACAACCATCTGTAAACCACAAACATCTGTAAACCACAAACATCTGTAAACCACAACCATCTGTAAACCCACAACCATCTGTAAACCCACAACCATCTGTAAACCACAAACATCTGTAAACCACAACATCTGTAAACACAACATCTGTAACCCAAACATCTGTAAACCACAAACATGTGTAAACACAAACATCTGTAAACTACAAACATCTGTAAACCACAACATCTGTAAACCCAATCGTAAACATCTGTAAACCACAAACATCTGTAAACCAAACATCTGTAAACCCACAACATCTGTAAACCACAACCATCTGTAACCAAAAATTGTAAACCACAGCCATCTGTAAACCACAAACATCTGTAAACCACAAACATCTGTAAACACAACATCTGTAACCAAAACATCTGTAAACCACAAACATGTGTAAACACAAACATCTGTAAACCACAAACCATCTTAAACCCACAAACATCTGTAAACCACAAACATCTGTAAACCACAAACCATCTGTAAACCACAAACATCTGTAAACCACAAACATCTGTAAACCACAACCATCTGTAAACCCACAACCATCTGTAAACCACAAACATCTGTAAACCACAACCATCTGTAAACCACAAACATTGTAAACCCACAAACATTGTAAACCACAAACATCTGTAAACACAAACATCTGTAAACCACAACATTGTAAACCACAAACATTGTAAACCACAAACATTGTAAACCACAAACATGTAAACCACAAACATGTTAAACCACAAACATGTGTAAACCAAACATCTGTAAACCACAAACATCTGTAAACCACAAAACTCTAAACCACAAACATCTGTAAACCACAACCATCTGTAAACCACAACCATCTGTAAACCACAAACATCTGTAAACCACAACCATCTGTAAACCACAAACATCTGTAAACCACAACCATCTGTAAAAACCAACACAACCATCTGTAAACCACAAACATCTGTAAACCACACAAAACAACCATCTGTAAACCACAAACATCTGTAAACCACAAACTGTAACCACAACTATGTAAACCACAACATCTGTAAACCACAAACATCTGTAAACCACAAACATCTGTAAACCACAAACATCTGTAAACCACAACCATCTGTAAACCACAACCATCTGTAAACCACAAACATCTGTAAACCACAAACATCTGTAAACCACAAACATCTGTAAACCCACAAACATCTGTAAACCACAACCATCTGTAAACCCACAACATCTGTAAACCACAAACATCTGTAAACCACAACATCTGTAAACCACAAACATCTGTAAACCACAAACATCTGTAAACCACAAACATCTGTAAACCACAAACATCTGTAAACCACAAACATCTGTAAACCACAAACATCTGTAAACCCACAAACATCAGTAAACCACAGCACATCTGTAAACCACAATCGAACACTCTGTAAACCACAAACATCTGTAAACCACAAAAGTCCATCTGTAAACCCACAAACATCTTGTAAACCCACAAACATCTGTAAACCATAAACATCTGTAACCACAAACATCTGTAAACCACAAACATCTGTAAACCACAAACATCTGTAAACCACAAACATCTGTAAACCCACAACATCTGTAAACCACAAACATCTGTAAACCACAAACATTTGTAAACCACAACCATCTGTAAACCACAAACATCTGTAAACCCACAAACATCTAAACCACAAACATCTGTAAACCACAAACATCTGTAAACCAGAAACATCAGTCTGTAAACCCACAAACATGTGTAAACCCACAAAAACTGAGGTTACCATGACACAACAGCACACTGAAGGGCCACAGAATCTGGAACACTTCTTTCTTTTTTTTTCTGTCTTTTTCCATAACGCTGTGATGATGAAAAAGGTGATGGTGGTGACCATGCTATAAAGTCCCATTTCGGATAGACATTGCCATGACTCTTACTTTGATACATCCTGCTGTCAACCAGGCCCGAGAAATACAGGTTCAGGAGTCAGTGTCAGTCAGGAAGAGAGAGAGACACCAATCTTCCCAATGACGCCAAGTGACACATCTGTAAAATGGATGACAGTCCATCGTATGACGCCAATCTTCCCAATGACACCATAGTGACACGTCTGTAAAATGGATGACAGTCCATCGTATGACGCCAATCTTCCCAATGACGCCATAGTGACACATCTGTAAAATGGATGACAGTCCATCGTATGACGCCAATCTTCCCAATGACACCATAGCACGTTGAACTCTGGTCACAAGTCAGTCGTTACCGAAATGTCCCACAGAACGTTTCTGTCTGTCTGTCTGTCTGTCTGTCTGTCTGTCTGTCTGTCTGTAAAACAAAGGACTATTATGAACAAAATAATAACTGGGCATACTCCAGACAACATAACCAACACCGTCTCTATACATCTCACACTCAGCAGGAGAAAATATCAATGTCCCCCTCCCAAGAATCAACCTCCGTAAAACCAGTTTCATGTGCTCAGCAGTTACCCTCTGGAAGGCATCATCATCATCATCATCAGGTGCCCTGCCGCATGGCGTTGGTGACCATGGACTTCCAACCATCTCTATCTCTCGTTGCCCCCAGCATCTCCCCCACCCTCTTCATCCTCAGCCACCTTGCAAGTCCGTCCAGCATTCTCTCCCTGGGTCTACCCGGTGCTCTCTTTCCCTCCAGCTTTCCCGTTGTGACCAGGTGCTCCAAATCCCTCTTCCTCATAAAATGGCCTATAAATGTTGCTTGTCTTTTCCTAATCTTCCTTATCATTGATCGACTTGTGTCTGCTCTGGAAGGCACCAACAGAAAATGTGCGATTATGTCTGTTTCACAATATTTTAAAAAAAAAACTTTGTGTGTGTATGGTTTTTTGTTTGTTTGTATGTTTTGTTTGTTGTTTGTTTTTGTTTGTTTGTTGTTGGTTGTTTTTTTTCACAAGCCCTGCACTAATTAGATCTTTTTCTGCCTAGCAATTAAATCAATTATTAACACGCTTTAGAGCGCTTAACTTCTTAGTAGAAAAAACTTCAGATTAGTTTCTTTGAAAAAAAAAGGTTATTGTTTGCTTATTGGAATATCTTTGCTGTCTAATGTATAATTTATGTGTTGTGTAATGTAGGTGTTGTGTAATGTAGGTGTTGTGTAATGTAGGTGTTGTGTAATGTATAATTTATGTGTTGTGTAATGTAGGTGTTGTGTAATGTATAATTTATGTGTTGTGTAATGTAGGTGTTGTGTAATGTATAATTTATGTGTTGTGTAATGTAGGTGTTGTGTAATGTAGGTGTTGTGTAATGTATAATTTATGTGTTGTGTAATGTAGGTGTTGTGTAATGTAGGTGTTGTGTAATGTAGGTGTTGTGTAATGTAGGTGTTGTGTAATGTATTAATTTATTGTGTTGTAATGTATATTGTATGTGTGTTGTGTAATGTAGGTGTTGTTAATGTATAATTTAGTGTTGTGTAATGTAGGTGTTGTGTAATGTAGGTGTTGTGTAATGTAGTGTTGTTGTAATGTATAATTTATGTGTTGTGTAATGTAAATTTATGTGTTGTGTAATGTAGGTGTTGTGTAATGTAGGTGTTGTGTAATGTAGTGTGTGTGTAATGTAATTTAGGTGTTGTGTAATGTTAATTTATGTGTTGTGTAATGTAGGTGTTGTGTAATGTAGGTGTTGTGTAGTGTATTAATTTATGTGTTGTGTAATTTGTAGTGTTGTGTAATGTATATTTATGTGTGTGTAATGTATAATTTATGTGTTGTGTAATGTAGGTGTTGTGTTGTATAATGTAGTGTGTTGTTAATGTTGGAGTGTTGTGTAATGTATAATTTATGTGTTGGTAATGTATAATTATGTGTTGTGTAATGTTAATTAATGTTGTTAATGTAGGTGTTGTGTAATGTATAATTTATGTGTTGTGTAATGTAGGTGTTGTGTAATGTATATTATGTGTTGTGTAATGTAGGTGTTGTGTTATGTTAATGTAGGTGTTTGTGTAATGTAGGTGTTGTGTAATGTATAATTTATGTGTTGTGTAATGTAGGTGTTGTGTAATGTAATGTGTTGTGTAATGTAGGTGTTGTGTAATGTAGTGTTGTGTAATGTATAATTTATGTGTTGTGTAATGTAGGTGTTGTGTAATGTAGGTGTTGTGTAATGTATGGTGTTGTGTAATGTAGTGTGTTGTGTTAATGTATAATTTATGTGTTGTGTAATGTAGGTGTTGGTGTAATTTAGTGTTGTGTAATGTAGGTGTTGTGTAATGTATAATTTATGTGTTGTGTAATGTAGGTGTTGTGTAATGTATAATTTATGTGTTGTGTAATGTAGGTGTTGTGTAATGTATAATTTATGTGTTGTGTAATGTAGTGTGTTGTGTAATGTATAATTTATGTGTTGTGTAATGTAAGTTTTGTGTTGGTAATGTATAATTTATGTGTTGTGTAATGTTATAGTGTTGTGTAATGTATAATTTATGTGTTGTGTAATGTAATTTATGTGTTGTGTAATGTAGTTTGTGTATGTGTATTTATTAGTGTTGTGTAATGTAGGTGTTGTGTAATGTATAATTTATGTGTTGTGTAATGTATAATTTATGTGTTGTGTAATGTAGGTGTTGTGTAATGTAGGTGTTGTGTAATGTATAATTTATGTGTTGTGTAATGTAGGTGTTGTGTAATGTATAATTTATGTGTTGTGTAATGTATAATTTTGTGTTGTGTAATGTAGGTGTTGTGTAATGTAGGTGTTGTGTAATGTAGGTGTTGTGTAATGTGGTGTTGTGTTATGTATAATTTATGTGTTGTGTAATGTAGGTGTTGTGTAATGTAAATGTTATGTGTTGTGTAATGTAGTGTTGTTAATGTTAATTTATGTGTTGTGTAATGTAGGTGTTGTGTAATGTATAATTTATGTGTTGTGGTAATGGAGACCCTCTTTGGGCAAGGGTTGGATGTAAAGACTACGTATAGTTTGCTTTTATCATGCCCTCGTAAATCAGATTTTGT
>CM060308.1:104695417-104702917 GCA_030674185.1 Monoplex corrugatus | reverse complement strand
GTGACCTCCCGTATCTTAATGGCTACCTGGGTGAACCTGGCTCTCAGTTACAACAAAGGCTACTTACTGCGTAGCTTTCATCGGCGATCCAGCCGACTTCTTCAGCGCAACTGCTGGGTTGAGAACTGGCTCTCGTATCTTCTTCCATCTGGCTAAAAGGTCAAGGTGATGTAAGGTAAAAGGTCACAGATATAAAATGTGACTTGCTGTGCTGTCCCCGAAATGTGTATGGTGATAGTAGACGTCTGCAGTTTGGGAGTTTGTAAGTTGTTCCACAGGGATTCATCGCACTCAGTCAATTCCATGTGCGCTCCGCCCAGACCTGCCAGGCTACTGGGAGACTCCTTGGGCCTGTGCAAAACCGTGGGAGTCACTGATGTGTTGAAATGGGGAAGGGAGGGAAGGAGAAGGGAACTAGTAAACGTTGAAATGAATCAAGCATTCACAGCAGACAGCTTACACTTTGTTCATATGGAATTCATGGCACTTAGAAAATTCCATATACGCTTCATCTAAATCTGCCAGCATTAATTTGTATTCATATTCATATTCATATTTATTTTTTATATTCACATTGTTTTTGTCACAGTGGATACACTATGTAAAACTCGGATTGCTGTCCTCCTTGACAGAACGTCGCCGCAGTGCAGCGCCACCCGTTTTGTGACCAAGACGTTGGAAAGTCAAGAAGGTTAAGGGACCAGGGTGAAGGGACCAGGGACATGAAGCTCTCCCTCCTATGTTTTATACCAGGGCACCAGGAGAATGCCCAGCTCTTCACGATTTTCAACTGCCGTGGGATCCTAAGTGTGCGCAGACCAGAGGGCACACGGGTCCGACTCGATTGTTCTTTTTTTTTTTTGGTTCCCTTGTGAAGGCTGGTGGAACGTGCACAAAACGTTTATGTGCTGACAATGTGCTGACAATGTGCTGACGACAATGTGCTGACAACAATGTGCTGACAATGTGCTGACAATGTGCTGACAATGTGCTGACGACAATGTGCTGACAATGTGCTGACGACATGTGCTGCGACAATGTGCTGACGAAATGTGCTGATGACAATGTGCTGACGACAATGTGCTGACAATGTGCGAATGTACTGACAATGTGCTGACGACAATGTGCTGACGACAATGTGCTGACGACAATGTGCTGATAATGTGCTGACAATGTTCGACAATGTGCGGACAATGTGCGGACAATGTGCTGACGACAATGTGCTGACGACAATGTGCTGACAATGTGCTGACGACAATGTGCTGACAATGTAGCTGACAACAATGTGCTGACAATGTGCTGACGACAATGTGCTGACGACAATGTGCTGACAATGTGCTGACGACAATGTGCTGACGACAATGTGCTGACAATGTGCTGACAATGTGCTAACAATGTGCGTGACAATGTGCGGACAATGTGCTGACCAATGTGCTGACAATGTGCGGACAATGTGCTGACGACAATGTGCTGACAATGTGCTGACAATGTGCTGACGACAATGTGCTGACGACAATGTGCTGACGACAATGTGCTGACGACAATGTGCTGACGACAATGTGCTGACGACAATGTGCTGACGACAATGTGCTGACAATGTGCTGACGACAATGTACTGACGACAATGTGCTGACGACAATGTGCTGACGACAATGTGCTGACGACAATGTGCTGACGACAATGTGCTTGACAATGTGCTGACGACAATGTGCTGACAATGTGCTGACGACAATGTGCTGACAATGTGCTGACGACAATGTGCTGACAACAATGTGCTGACGACAATGTGCTGCGACAATGTGCTGACGACAATGTGCTGACGACAATGTGCTGACAATGTGCTGACAACAATGTGCTGACGACAATGTGCTGACGACAATGTGCTGACGACAATGTGCTGACGACAATGTGCTGACAACAATGTGCTGACAATGTGCTGACAATGTGCTGACAATGTGCTGACAACAATGTGTGGACAAAATGTGCTGACAATGTGCTGACAATGTGCTGACAATGTACTGACGACAATGTGCTGACGACAATGTGCTGACAATGTGCTGACGACAATGTGCTGACGACAATGTGCTGACGACAATGTGCTGACAATGTGCTGACGACAATGTGCTGACATTGTGCTGACAATGTGCTGACAATGTACTGACGACAATGTGCTGACGACAATGTGCTGACAATGTGCTGACGACAATGTGCTGACGACAATGTGCTGACGACAATGTGCTGACAATGTGCTGACGACAATGTGCTGACGACAATGTGCTGACGACAATGTGCTGACGACAATGTGCTGACGACAATGTGCTGACGATAATGTGCTGACGACAATGTGCTGACGACAATGTGCTGACAATGTGCTGACAATGTGCTGACAATGTGCGGACAATGTAATAATAATAATAATTACAATATTTATATAGCGCAAAATCTTGATAAAATCAAATCTAAGCGCTGAAGCAGACACACACGCACGCACGCACGCACGCACGCACACACACGCACGCACACACACACACACACACACACACACACACACACGCATGGCTATAAATGGGGAGAAAGAATAAAAGCAATAAAAGCAAGAATAAAAGCAATGGAAAATTATAGAGAGCATAGCATATACAATTATATATTATAACCATGTGATTCCCCTCCGAGCGGAGACAGGCTGCAGAGGGGGGGGGGGGGGGGGGGTTGAGTGAGGTTAGGATTTTATGCGGAGGAGAAAAGGTGAATTTTGAGAGCGGACTTGAAGGAGACAAAAGTAGGTTGCTGACGGACTGAGAGAGGAAGTTTGTTCCAGGAGAGTGGACCAGAAACAGAGAAGGCTCGTGGACCATAGGTATTGAGCTTAGTGCGTGGAAAGCGAAAAGTCAGAGGATCGGAGGCAGAGCGGAGGGTACGTGAGGGAAGATAGATCTCAAGTAGGCTTGACAGGTAATCGGGGGCTGCGTTATTGAGGCTTTTGTAGCACATGGTGTCTAGTTTGTACTGTATGCGCTTTGATACGGGAGCCAGTGAAGTTGTGCCAGGAGAGGAGATATGTGGTCAGCTTTTTTCTTTTTGAGTACAAGGCGTACAGCATTGTTTTGAATGCGCTGTAGGATGTGAATGGTGGAGGCAGGAAGACCAGACAGGAGTGAATTGCAATAGTCAATGCGAGACATTATGAAGGAGAGAACGAGTTTTGCAGTTGTTTTGACAGAGAGATACTTCCTGATCAGCCTTATACGATGGAGATGATAGTAGCAAGATCTGGCAGTTTGAGAAACAAAGTTGTTCATGGACAGGGTAGAGTCAATGCAGACACCAAGGTTTTTAGCTGAATCAGAAATTGGGACTGATGTGTTACATAATGGGAGAGAAAGAGGAGGCAGCTGAGAAAGTTTCTGACGGGTGCCAATGAGGATAGCTTCTGTCTTGTCGTCATTAAGCTGAAGTTTGTTGAACGTCATCCAGTTCTTAATGTCCGAGTAACACTCAGTGGTGCGAGTCAACAGGCGCTGTATATTATCAGGTGAGTCACTGTCTTGAAGTTGGGTGTCATCAGCATAGAAGTGGTGTTTTATAGAGTGAGAGTTGATGATGGTGGACAGGAGGGAGGTGTAAAGAGTGAAAAGAACAGGGCCAAGGACAGATCCTTGTGGAACACCACAGGTCAGGTATGCAGGTTGAGAGTAAGTGCCATTGATGAGAAACAGTTTGTTTTCTGTTTGATAAATACGAAGTGAAAAAGGAGAGAGCAATGTCAGAGATGCCAAAAGTATGATGAAGTCTAGAAAGGAGAATACCATGGTCAATGGTATCGAAGGCTGCAGACAGATCAAGGAGTGTGAGGAGAGAGACTTTGCCAGTATCAGTTGCAAGGAGGAGATTGTTGAGAATGTGTAGTAGGGCAGTTTCAGTGCTATGGCACTGGCGGTAGGCTGACTGGAAAGGATTGAGGAGATTGTTGGCAGACAGGAGAGAGTTCAGCTGGTTGAGGACGACTTTTTCAAGGAGTTTTGACAAGAAAGAGAGATTAGAGATAGGCCGGTAATTTTTCAGTTCATTTGGGTCTAAATTGTGTTTCTTCAGGTGAAATTTGCTGACAATGTGCTGACAATGTGCTGACAATGTGCGGACAATGTGCTGACAATGTGCTGACGACAATGTGCTGACAATGTGCTGACGAGAATGTGCTGACAATGTGCTGACGACAATGTGCTGATGACAATGTGCTGACAATAATGCTGACGACAATGTGCTGACGACAATGTGCTGATGACAATGTGCTGACGACAATGTGCTGACAATGTGCTGACAATGTGCTGACAATTGTGCTGATAATGTGCTGACGACAATGTGCTGACGACAATGTGCTGACGACAATGTGCTGACAGTGTGCTGACGACAATGTGCTGACAATGTGCTGACAGTGTGCTGACGACGTGCTGACGACAATGTGCTGACGACAATCTGCTGACGACAATGTGCTGACAATGTGCTGACGACAATGTGCTGACGACAATGTGCTGACAATGTGCTGACGACAATGTGCTGACGACATTGAGCTGACGACAATGTGCTGACAATATGCTGACAATGTGCTGACGACAATGTGCTGACGACAATGTGCTGACGACAATGTGCTGACGACAATGTGTTGACAATGTGCTGACAATGTGCTGACGACAATGTGCTGACGACAATGTGCTGACGACAATGTGTTGACAATATGCTGACGACAATGTGCTGACGACAATGTGCTGACGACAATGTGCTGACAATGTGCTGACGACAATGTGCTGACGACAATGTGCTGACAATGTGCTGACGACAATATGCTGACGACAATGTGCTGACGACAATGTGCTGACGACAATGTGCTGACGACAATGTGCTGACGACAATGTGCTGACGACAATGTGCTGACAATGTGCTGACAATGTGCTGACAATGTGCTGACGACAATGTGCTGACGACAATGTGCTGACGACAATGTGCTGACGACAATGTGCTGACGACAATGTGTTGACAATGTGCTGACGACAATGTGCTGACGACAATGTGCTGACAATGAGCTGACAATGTGCTGACGACAATGTGCTGACGACAATGTGCTGACGACAATGTGATGACGACAATGTGCTGACGACAATGTGCTGACGACAATGTGCTGACGACAATGTGCTGACGACAATGTGCTGACGACAATGTGCTGACGACAATGTGCTGACAATATGCTGACAATGTGCTGACAAGTTGCTGACAATATGCTGACGACAATGTGCTGACAATGTGCTGACAATGTGCTGACAATGTGCTGACAATGTGCTGACGACAATGTGCTGACAATGTGCTGACGACAATGTGCTGACAATGTGCTGACAACAATGTGCTGACAATGTGCTGACAATGTGCTAACGACAATGTGCTGACAAAGTGCTGACGACAATGTGCTGACAATGTGCTAACGACAATGTGCTGACAAAGTGCTGACGACAATGTGCTGACAAAGTGCTGACGACAATGTGCTGACAAAGTGCTGACGACAATGTGCTGACAAAGTGCTGACGACAATGTGCTGACGACAATGTGCTGACGACAATGTGCTGACGACAATGTGCTGACGACAATGTGCTGATGACAATGTGCTGACAATGTGCTGACAATGTGCTGACAATGTGCTGACGACAATGTGCTGACGACAATGTGCTGACAACAATGTGCTGACGACAATGTGCTGACAATGTGCTGACGACAATGTGCTGATGACAATGTGCTGACGACAATGTGCTGACAACAATGTGCTGACGACAATGTGCTGCCAATGTGCTGACGACAATGTGCTGACGACAATGTGCTGACGACAATGTGCTAACAATGTGCTGACAATGTGCTGACAATGTGCTGACAATGTGCTGACGACAATGTGCTGACGACAATGTGCTCACGACAATGTGCTCACGACAATGTGCTGACAATGTGCTGACGACAATGTGCTGACAATGTGCTGACATTGTGCTGACGACAATGTGCTGACGACAATGTGCTGACGACAATGTGCTGACAATGTGCTGACAATGTGCTGACGACAATGTGCTGACGACAATTTGCTGACGATGTGCTGACATGGAGGAACAGACGTCTGTGATATTGACACCTGACATACCACAGTGATAGATAGTGTTATGGCAGTTGGTTGGTGGTTGGTTTGGTTGGTTGGCTGTTTGGTTGGTTGGTTGGTGGCTGGTTGGTGGTTGGTTGTGGGTGTTGGTTGTTGGTTGGCTGGTTGGTGGTGGCTGGTTGGTGGTTGGTTGTTTGTTGGTTGGTTGGCTGATTGTTGGTTGGTGGTTTGTTGTTGGATTGGTTGGTTGGTTGGTTGGTTGGTTGGTTGGTGGTTGGCTGTTGGTTGGTTGTGTTGGTTGGTTTGGTCGGTTGATTGGTTTGGTTGGTTGGTGTTGGTTGGTTGGTTGCTGGTTAGTTGGTTGGTTGGTTGGTTGTTGGTTGGTTTGCTGGTTGGTTGGTGGTTGGTTGGTTATGGTTGGTGGATTGGATTGAATTGGATTGTTGCTGATTATGATTGATGTGTTGGTTGGTTGGTTGGTTGGTTGGTTGGCTGTTGGTTGGTTGGCTGGTTGGTAGGTTGTGGTGGTTGGTTGGTTGGTTGGTTGGCTGGTTGGTTGGTTGGTTGGTTGGCTGCTGGTTGTTGGTTGTTGTGTTGGTGACTGGTTGGTGGTTGGTTGGTTGTTGGTTGGTTGGCTGGTTGGTTGGTTGGTTGGTGTTGGCTGGTTGGTTGTTGTTGGTTTGGTTGGTTGGTTGGTTGGTTGGTTGGTTGGCTGGTTGGTGGTTGGTTGGTGGTGGTGGTTGGTTGGTTGTTTGGCTGGTTGGTGGTTGGTGTGGTTGGTTGGTTGGTTGGTTGGTTGGTTGGTTGGTTGGTGCGGTTGGTTGGTTGGTTGGTTGGTTGGTTGTGGTTGGTTGTGTGGTTGTTGATTGGTTGGCTGCTGACGATTGTTGGTTGTTGCTGTGTTGGTTGGTTGGTCTGGTTGGTTGGTTGGTGGTTGGTTGGTTGGCTGGTTTGGTGGTTGGTGGTTGTTGGCTGATTGGTTGGTTGTGCTGGTTGGTTGGTTGTGTTGGTTGGCTGGTTGGTTGGTTGGTTGGTGGTTGTTGGTTGGTTGGTTGGTTGTTGGCTGGTTGGCTGGTTGGTTGGTGATTGGTTGGTGGTTGTGTTGTTGTGATTGGTTGGTTGGTTGGTTGGTTGGTTGGTTGGTTGGTTGGTTGGCTGGTTCTGGTTGGTTGGTTGGTTCGTTGGTTGGTTGGTTGGTTGGTGACTGTCTGGTTGGTTGATTGGTTATTGCTGGTTGGTTGTGGTTGCTGATTGGTTGGTTGTTGGTTGGTTGGTTGGTTGGTTGGCTTGGTTGGTTTGGTTGGTTGGCTGGTTTGGTTGTGGTTGGTTGCTGTTGGTTGGTTGGTTGTTTGGTTGGTTGGTGGTTGGTTGGTTGG
>CM060308.1:104680417-104690417 GCA_030674185.1 Monoplex corrugatus | reverse complement strand
AGAAGCAACCAGCCCGTTGTTACAGTCTGTGGTCTGTGTGAGGATTGAACTCACAACCCTTTGCTTGTCAGCAAGGTCTTGTGACCATTTTGAGCTAACGAGGCCACAAATGACGATGGTGGTGGTGGTGGTGGTGATGATGGCGATGATGATGATGATGATGATGGTGGTTGGTGGTGGTGGTGGTGGTGGTGGTGGTGGTGGTGGTGATGGTAATGATGGTGGTGATGATGGTGGTGGTGGTGGTGGTGATGATGATGATGGTGCTGCTGCTGCTGCTGCTGATGATGACAATGGCGATAACGATGGTGATGATGATGGTGATGGTGACGATGACGATGACGACGACGACGACGACGATGATGATGGCGATGATGATGATGAGGAGGAGGAGGAGGAGGATGTTGATGATGATGATGATGATGATGATGATGATGATGATGATGATGATGATGATGATGATGATGATGATGATGACGACGACGATGACGATGATGATGATGAAAAACAAGTGCAACCGGCCACGTTCAATCAAACAGGAACCAGAAAAACACAAAAATAGATTCAGAACGCGTATTTAATACAACCATGATGATGATGATGATGATGATGATGATAATGATGATGATAGATGGTGATAATGATGATGATAGATGGTGATAATGGTGATGGTGGAGACACTGATGATGACGGTAACAAAGATGGTGGAGATAGCAACACTTGACACCAACTGATTCCAATCGCCAGTGCCGTCCTGTAAGAGATACGCATGTCCGTCCGTCTCCGGCCATCCACGAGCAGCCAATCAAATGCCGAGGTTGAAACTGGGTCATCAGGAACAGAGAAGGAATGATTGAATAAATCATTGGTGTTTAACGTCACCGTCGTCACTGGAGCAGTCAGTTGATGCGTGAAGGAAACGTGGAGTGTGTTGATGGTGTCCACACGTTTTAGGGGACCAGGACGATTTGAGCAAAAAAAGCATGTGCCTTAAAATCTCACATACACCCACAGACACGTATAGGTATGTAGTCACGCAGTCCACATACACACACACACACATGCACACGCACATGCACTCACGCACGCACGCGCGCATGGACACACACACACACACATACCCACATACAAATACACATACAAATGCACACATACACATGCACTCATACACACACATAGACATGCACACCCATACGCACACACATACATACACATATCTGCATGTACACACAGACACACTCAAGATACATACACATAGACATACACACACATATACGTACGTTGAGAGAGACAGGCAGACAGACAGACAGACACAGACCGACTGACAGACAGACAAACAGACAGACAAACAGAAAACAAACAAACAGACAGACGGACGACGGACGGACAAACAGACAGACAAATAGACAGAGACAGAAAGAGATAGAGACAGACAGAGACAGAGAGAGAAAGAGAGACAGAGACTTACAGACTTACAGACTTACAGACTTGCGGACGCGTTTATTGTACAAGCTGAAATCTATTGGTTTATCTGGCAATATGTATGATTACATTAAGTCTTTTTTAGCCAATAGAACTATTCAGGCAAGAGTGGGAACTAGTTGTTCTACTTCACGACATCTTGATATGGGAATTCCACAAGGTTCAGTGATAGCACCTATTTTATTTAATATCCTTATACAGGATCTTCCTAAAGCACTCTCAAATCATGTTGTTTTGGTACAGTACGCTGATGATATATGTATTTGGATGAATATTGATTTAAAAAAGAAACTCCACAGAGAGCGTAGAACTACATCAGGAAGTTGTATCAATCTGATCTTGATAATCTTGGAAACTACGTGTTAGAAAATGGTCTGTCGTTGTCAGCGGAAAAAAACATGATGTTATTTAATTCTGGTGGTACCTTAAGTAACTTGCCTACTTTCAGATTGCTTGGTGAAGTGTTACTTTACAAACAGGTTGTAAAATTTCTGGGAGTCTTTATGACATCGAAATAAAACTGAAATGTCCATTTTGATAATATTTCAACAAAAGCAAGAAAAGCCTTAAATTTTCTAAAGATAACCAGCAGATTACCTTGGGGAATGAATACAAACATACTAATTCATCTATCAACAGCACTTGTACGATCTAAATTATCATATGCACAAGAAGTGTTCTTCAGTGCACCAAAATATTTATTAAAGAAAATACAAAGCTTAGACTGCAAAAGTATTAAAATTGCTCTAGGTGTCCCTACTCATGCTTCTAATCTGGAAACGTACAAAGTTGCTGGAATTCTGCCTCTGAACAACTATCGTGAGCGAGCGACAGCAAAATTTGCCGTTACTTCACAAATTGACAGTTTTGTGAATTTGCCGTTACTTCACAAATTGACAGTTTTGTGAATTTGCCGTTACTTCACAAATTGACAGTTTTGTGAACAAGGAAATTAAAATCATGTCTGACGTTGACGTTCCAAATGGAGCAAAACACACTTCATCACAAATGACTGTTGCAACTTACATATCTGACTTGGTCAAACAGTCTAACATACATATGGATGAAATAGCTGAGACACCATCAACAACGCCTATTCCTACATGGGAAATGTTAAAAGCCTCTTTTGATATTGATTATACAGACGCTAAGAAACATGAAAACGTCAACATTTCGATATCCACAGCAAGACAACACGTCGATGAAAAATACCGTACCCACCTTCATATTTTTACCAAAAATTAGAAAATAAATGTGCCGACACAAGACCTGATTTAATTACTAAGGCAAATCATCTTATACATCGTTTGAGGGTCATAGGTACGGATGTCAGTTTATGCTGGGTGCCTTCTCACGTTGGTCTTCACGGCAACGAAGTAGTTGACAGAGCAGCTAAGCAAGGTGCACACAATTCTGATAATTCTATAGAATTAAATGTTCATACTTCCGTAAAAGAAGCTTGCAACTTGCTCGAATCAGCCTCATGGATTCGATTTCATGAACATTTAAATGAACAGTTTGTGTCACAACAAATCATAAAACTTACCGTTCAAAATGTATGTAAAAAATGCAGTATTTGTTCGTGTATCATTTAAGATCGATTGTTGCTTTTCCTTTTTCGTATTCAGCTAAATGATTGAAAACAAAATATTTAAAAAATGCCAAGTGTATTTGCAGCGAACAGTTCACACTGTTTCACTGTATATTTTACAGCAAAATGCTACGTTCTTTTTTTACCGAAAATGTTTTCACAAGAAAACTATTTTGAAACATTTAAAAAAGTAACATCAGATCAATCTTTGTTAGTTAAAATTTCAGGATCATTAGTTCACAGTCCTGTTAATACATTACTTTAACTTTATGCGGTTTGTGTTTTAGTGTCAAAATTTCCCTTCACATTGTTGAAGTTAATTGTTAGAGTTAAGTTTTCGTTCCATTTTTCTGTTCTCTCACCTGCTTATGTCTTTTTACTCTGTCTCCCCTCTGCCCCAATCCAGCCCGTCCAACTATCGTTCTATTTCTTTTTTCTATTCCCCCTCCCCCCTCCCCCGTCTAATATCACATACAGTGAAAAGACGTTAAATCAAAGAACGAACGAACAGAGACAAAGACACACAGAGAGACAGACAGACAGACAGACAGACAGACAGACAGACAGAGACATAGACAGACGACGGACAGACAAACAGAGGCAGAGAGAGACAGAAACAGACAGAAACAGAGAGAGAAAGAGACAGAGAGAGACAAAGAGACAGGGAGAAAGACACACACACATAAAGAGACAGAGAGACAGAGCAACAAGGAACTGTGTGACCCCGGGAACATCACACTCAGTAACCCACAAGGTCAACATCAGGACTTTATCAGCAGCACACAACGACAGTGGAAACATGTGTCAGGAAACTCTCCATCTTCATCGACTTCCTCACCTCTTGCCTGTGTAGGGGTCGTTAGGGACTGTCACTTCTAAACAATTATAGTGTCTTGATAACAATAATGAATACAACAACAACAACAACAATGACAACAACAACAATAACAATAATAACAATAACAATAATAACAATAACAACAACAACAACGACAATAATAATAATAATAATAATAATAATAACGATGACGATGACGATGACGATGACGATGATGACGATGACGATGATGACGACGACGACGACGACGACGACGATGATGATGATGATGATGATGATGATGATGATGATGATGATGATGATGATGATGATGATGATGATGATGATGATGATGATGATATGTGATGATGATGATGATGATGATGACGCTTCTGCTGCTGCTGCTGCTGCTGCTGTGATCTGATGTGATGTGATGTGATGTGATGTGATGTGATGTGATGTGATGTGATGTGATGTGATGTGATGTGATTATGATGATGATGATGATGATGATGATGATGATGATAATAATGATGATGATGTGATGTGATGTGATGTGATGTGATGTGATGTGATGTGATGTGATGATGATGATGATGATGATGATGATGTGATGTGATGTGATGTGATATGATGAATAATAATAATAATAATATATTTTATTTATATAGCGCAAAATCTTGATAAAATCAAATCTAAGCGCTGAGCGTATACATGCATACATACCTACATACATATGAGCGTATACATGCATACATACATGCTTACATACTTACATACATAAATCTAAGCTGAGCGTATACATGCATACATACATACATACATAAATCTAAGCGTATACATACATACATACATACATACATACATACATACATACATACATACGTACGCACATGCATACATAATAATTACAATATTTATATAGCGCAAATCTCGACAAAATCAAATCCAAGCGCCGAAAAGACACACACGCACACACGCACACACGCACGCACACACACACACACACACACACACACACACACACACACACACACACACACACACACACACATGCATGGCCACAAATGGGGAGAAAAGAATAAAAGCAATAAAAGCAAGAATAAAACCAATGGAAAACCACAGAGAGCACATCATATACAATTATATATTAAAACAAAGTGATTCCCCTCCGAGCGGAGACAGGCTGCAGAGGGGGGTTGAGTGAGGTTAGGAATTTATGCAGAGGAGAAAAGGTGAGTTTTGAGAGCGGACTTGAAGGAGGCAAAAGTAGGTTGCTGACGGACTGAGAGAGGAAGTTTGTTCCAGGAGAGTGGACCAGAAACAGAGAAGGCTCGTGGACCATAGGTATTGAGCTTAGTGCGTGGAAAGCGAAAAGTCAGAGGATCGGAGGCAGAGCGGAGGGTACGTGAGGGAACATAGATCTCAAATAGGCTTGACAGGTAATCGGGGGCTGCGTTATTGAGGCTTTTGTAGCACATGGTGTCTAGTTTGTACTGTATGCGCTTTGATACAGGGAGCCAGTGAAGTTGTGCCAGGAGAGGAGATATGTGGTCAGCTTTTTTCTTTTTGAGTACAAGGCGTACAGCATTGTTTTGAATGCGCTGTAGGATGTGAATGGTGGAGGCAGGAAGACCAGACAGGAGTGAATTGCAATAGTCAATGCGAGACATTATGAAGGAGAGAACGAGTTTTGCAGTTGTTTCGACAGAGAGATACTTCCTGATCAGGCTTATACGATGGAGATGATAGTAGCAAGATCTGGCAGTTTGAGAAACAAAGTTGTTCATAGACAGGGTAGAGTCAATGCAGACACCAAGGTTTTTAGCTGAATCAGAAATTGGGACTGATGTGTTACATAATGGGAGAGAAAGAGGAGGCAGCTGGGAAAGTTTCTGACGGGTGCCAATGAGGATAGCTTCTGTCTTGTCGTCATTAAGCTGAAGTCTATAATGATGATGACGACGACGACGACGATGACGATGATGATGATGTGATGTGATGTGATGTGATGTGATGTGATGTGATGTGATGTGATGTGATGTGATGTGATGTGATGTGATGTGATGTGATGTGATGTGATGTGATGTGATGTGATGTGATGATGATGATGATTTCGAGCGCGGAGACGCCATCTTGAGAACCTGAAACTAGATTGGTCTTCGCCATTCTTTTGGATCCGTCAGCCACGTGGAGAGGGAGGTGGGGGTGTTGCCTGGGCAACAGCTAGTTGTCCATATCACCATGCCCACGCTTTACACACCCACATCAGTAGGGACAACCGACATCTAGTGTGGGTCTTCTATAGTCAACAGGGACACAGACATCTAGTGTGGGTCTTCTACAGTCAGCAGGCACACAGACATCTAGTGTGGGTCTTCTACAGTCAGCAGGGACACTGACATCTAGTGTGGGTCTTCTACAGTCAGCAGGGACACTGACATATAGTGTGGGTCTTCTACAGTCAACAGGGACACACGACATCTAGTGTGGGTCTTCTATAGTCAACAGGCACACCGACATCTAGTGTGGGTCTTCTATAGTCAACAGGGACACAGACATCTAGTGTGGGTCTTCTACAGTCAACAGGCACACAGACATCTAGTGTGGGTCTTCTACAGTCAACAGGGACACAGACATCTAGTGTGGGTCTTCTACAGTCACAGGGACACTGACATCTAGTGTGGGTCTTCTATAGTCAACAGGCACTCAGACATCTAGTGTGGGTCTTCTATAGTCATCAGGGACACAGACATCTAGTGTGGGTCTTCTACAGTCAGGAGGCACACCGACATCTAGTGTGGGTCTTCTATAGTCACAGGCACACCGACATCTAGTGTGGGTCTTCTACAGTCACACCGACATCTAGTGTGGGTCTTCTACAGTCAACAGGACACAGACATCTAGTGTGGGTCTTCTATAGTCAACAGGCACACAGACATCTAGTGTGGGTCTTCTATAGTCAACAGGCACACAGACATCTAGTGTGGGTCTTCTACAGTCAACAGGCACACAGACATCTAGTGTGGCTTCTACAGTCACAGGCACACGACATCTAGTGTGGGTCTTCTATAGTCAACAGGGACACAGACATCTAGTGTGGTCTTCTACAGTCACCAGGGACACAGACATCTAGTGTGGGTCTTCTATAGTCAACAGGGACACAGACATCTAGTGTGGGTCTTCTACAGTCACCAGGACACAGACATCTAGTGTGGGTCTTCTAAGTCACCAGGGACACAGACATCTAGTGTGGGTCTTCTATAGTCAGCAGGCACACGACATCTAGTGTGGGTCTTCTGTAGTCAACAGGGACACAGACATCTAGTGTGGGTCTTCTATAGTCAGCAGGCACACAGACATCTAGTGTGGGTCTTCTGTAGTCAACAGGCACACTGACATCTAGTGTGGGTCTTCTAAGTCAACAGGCACACCGACATCTAGTGTGGGTCTTCTGTAGTCAACAGGCACACGACATCTAGTGTGGGTCTTCTATAGTCAACAGGCACACCGACATCTAGTGTGGGTCTTCTATAGTCAACAGGCACACCGACATCTAGTGTGGGTCTTCTATAGTCAACAGGCACACCGACATCTAGTGTGGGTCTTCTATAGTCAACAGGCACACCGACATCTAGTGTGGGTCTTCTACAGTCACAGGCACACCGACATCTAGTGTGGGTCTTCTATAGTCAGCAGGCACACCGACATCTATGTGTGGGTCTTCTGTAGTCAACAGGCACACCGACATCTAGTGTGGGTCTTCTACAGTCAGCAGGCACACCGACATCTAGTGTGGGTCTTCTGTAGTCAACAGGCACACTGACATCTAGTGTGGGTCTTCTACAGTCAGCAGGGACACCGACATCTAGTGTGGGTCTTCTGTAGTCAACAGGCACACTGACATCTAGTGTGGGTCTTCTACAGTCAACAGGCACACCGACATCTAGTGTGGGTCTTCTATCAACAGGCACACCGACATCTAGTGTGGGTCTTCTACAGTCAACAGGCACACAGACATCTAGTGTGGGTCTTCTGTAGTCACAGGCACACCGACATCTAGTGTGGGTCTTCTACAGTCAACAGCACACAGACATCTAGTGTGGGTCTTCTACAGTCAACAGGGACACAGACATCTAGTGTGGGTCTTCTACAGTCAACAGGACACCAGACATCTAGTGTGGGTCTTCTACAGTCAACAGGGACACAGACATCTAGTGTGGGTCTTCTATAGTCAACAGGGACACCGACATCTAGTGTGGGTCTTCTACAGTCAACAGGGACACCGACATCTAGTGTGGGTCTTCTATAGTCAACAGGGACACCGACATCTAGTGTGGTCTTCTATAGTCAACAGGCACACGACATCTAGTGTGGGTCTTCTACAGTCAGCAGGGACACCGACATCTAGTGTGGGTCTTCTATAGTCAACAGGCACACGACATCTAGTGTGGGTCTTCTATAGTCAGCAGGGACCGAGCTACATCAATAACATAGATTGTAGCGGAGTCTTGCTAAGGTCAGCAGGCCTTACCCGCTGACATGTCTGATGTGTCTGTCGTCTGCTTACAGTCCAGCGGCGCCGATTCATTGCCAGCTCGTAGTTGGGACGTCTGTCGTCGTCTGTCTGTCAGTCATTGCCACTGTGACTGGACCGTCCGTCTTTGTCGTTGTCTGTCTAGTCATTGCCAGCTGTGACTGGACGTCTGTCTGTCGTCTGTCTGTCAGTCATTGCCAGCTGTGTCTGGACGTCTGTCTGTCGTCTGTCTGTCAGTCATTGCCAGCTGTGTCTGGACGTCTGTCTGTCGTCTGTCTGTCAGTCATTGCCAGCTGTGTCTGGACGTCTGTCTGTCGTCTGTCTGTCAGTCATTGCCAGCTGTGACTGGACGTCTGTCTGTCGTCTGTCTGTCAGTCATTGCCAGCTGTGTCTGGACGTCTGTCTGTCGTCTGTCTGTCAGTCATTGCCAGCTGTGACTGGAATCTGTCTGTCGTCTGTCTGTCGTCTGTCTGTCAGTCATTGCCAGCTGTGTCTGTCGTCTGTCTGTCGTCTGTCTGTCAGTCATTGTCAGCTGTGACTGGAATCTGTCTGTCGTCTGTCTGTCAGTCATTGCCAGCTGTGACTGGAATCTGTCTGTCGTCTGTCTGTCGTCTGTCTGTCAGTCATTGCCAGCTGTGTCTGGAATCTGTCTGTTGTCTGTCTGTCAGTCATTGTCAGCTGTGACTGGAATCTGTCTGTCGTCTGTCTGTCAGTCATTGCCAGCTGTGTCTGGAATCTGTCTGTCGTCTGTCTGTCAGTCATTGCCAGCTGTGTCTGGAATCTGTCTGTCGTCTGTCTGTCAGTCATTGTCAGCTGTGACTGGAATCTGTCTGTCGTCTGTCTGTCGTCTGTCTGTCAGTCATTGCCAGCTGTGACTGGAATCTGTCTGTCGTCTGTCTGTCAGTCATTGCCAGCTGTGTCTGGACGTCTGTCTGTCGTCTGTCTGTCAGTCATTGCCAGCTGTGACTGGAATCTGTCTGTCGTCTGTCTGTCGTCTGTCTGTCATCTTGCCAGCTGTGTCTGTCGTCTGTCTGTCGTCTGTCTGTCAGTCATTGCCAGCTGTGTCTGTCGTCTGTCTGTCGTCTGTCTGTCAGTCATTGCCAGCTGTGACTGGAATCTGTCTGGACGTCTGTCTGTCAGTCATTGCCAGCTGTGACTGGAATCTGTCTGTCGTCTGTCTGTCGCTGTCTGTCGTCTGTCTGTCGTCTGTCTGTCAGTCATTGCCAGCTGTGACTGGAATCTGTCTGGACGTCTGTCTGTCAGTCATTGCCAGCTGTACTGACTGCTGGATCTGTCTGTCGTCTGTCTGTCAGTCATGCCAGCTGTGACTGAAATCTGTCTGTCGTCTGTCTGTCAGTCATTGCCAGCTGTGACTGAAATCTGTCTGTCTTCTGTCTGTCGTCTGTTTGTCAGTCATTGCCAGCTGTGACTGGACGTCTGTCTGTCGTCTGTCTGTCGTCTGTCTGTCGTTGTCAGTCATGCCAGCTGGGAATTGACTGGCGTCTGTCTGTCTCGTCTGCGTCTGTCTGTCGTCTGTCTGTCATGCCAGCTGGGAATTGACGTGGCGTCTGTC
>CM060308.1:104650417-104675417 GCA_030674185.1 Monoplex corrugatus | reverse complement strand
CTTTACAGTTAGATCAAGGAGATTCATCGCACTCGGACAGTTCCATACACGCTCCACCTAAATGTGACAGCAATTATCTGGCAGACTTTCTGAGCCCATGAGAAACTGTATGCACTGGCAAGGTCTTGAAATGGGTTAGGGGGAGAAGGGACCTATCAAACAGTAAGCTGACACCACCAGCATAATGGAAACATTAAGATGGGCAGCCAACAGGCCAGTGGACCTATCAAACAGTAAGCTGACACCACCAGCATAATGGAAACATTAAGATGGGCAGCCAACAGGCCAGTGGACCTATCAAACAGTAAGCTGACACCACCAGAATGATGGAAACATTAAGACGGGCAGCCAACAGACCAGTGGACCTATCAAACAGTAAGCTGACACCACCAGAATGATGGAAACATTAAGACGGGCAGCCAACAGACCAGTGGACCTATGAAACAGTAAGCTGACACCACCAGAATGATGGAAACATTAAGATGGGCAACCAACAGGCCAGTGAACCTATCAAACAGTAAGCTGACACCACTAGAATGATGGAGACATTACGATGGGCAGCCAACAGGCCAGTGGACCTATGAAACAGTAAACTGACACCACCAGAATGATGGAAACTTTCAGATGGGCAGCCAACAGACCAGTGGACCTATGAAACAGTAAGCTGACACCACCAGAATGATGGAAACATTAAGATGGACAGCCAACAGGCCAGTGGACCTATCAAACAGTACGCTGACACCACCAGAATGATGGAAACATTAAGATCGGCAGTCAACAGGCCAGTGAACCTATGAAACACTAAGCTGACACAACCAGAATGATGGAAACATTAAGATAGACAGCCAACAGGCCAGTGGACCTATCAAACAATAAGCTGACACAACCAGAATGATGGAAACATTAAGATGGACAGCCAACAGGCCAGTGGACCTATCAAACAGTAAGATGACACCACCAGAATGATGGAAACATTAAGATGGACAGCCAACAGGCCAGTGGACCTATGCAACAGTAAGCTGACACCACCAGAATTATGGAAACATTAAGATGGACAGCCAACAGGCCAGTGGACCTATGCAACAGTAAGCTGACAAAACCAGAATGATGGAAACATTAAGATGGACAGCCAACAGACCAGGGGACCTATGCAACAGTAAGCTGACACCACCAGAATGATGGAAACATTAAGATGGACAGCCAACAGGCCAGTGGACCTATGCAACAGTAAGCTGACACCACCAGAATGATGGAAACATTAAGATGGACAGCCAATAGGCCAGTGGACCTATGCAACAGTAAGCTGACACCACCAGAATGATGGAAACATTAAGATGGACAGCCAACAGACCAGCAGACCTATCAAACAGTAAGCTGACACCACCAGAATGATGGAAACATTCAGATGGACAGCCAACAGACCAGTGGACCTATCAAACAGTACGCTGACACCACCAGAATGATGGAAACATTAACATGGACAGCCAACAGACCAGTGGACCTATGCAACAGTAAGCTGACACCACCAGAATGATGGAAACATTAAGATGGACAGCCAACAGACCAGTGGACCTATGCAACAGTAAGCTGACACCACCACAATGATGGCAACATTAAGATGGACAGCCAACAGACCAGTGGACCTATGCAACAGTAAGCTGACACCACCACAATGATGGCAACATTAAGATGGACAGCCAACAGGCCAGTGGACCTATGCAACAGTAAGCTGACACCACCAGAATGATGGAAACATTAAGATGGACAGCCAACAGGCCAGTGGACCTATCAAACAGTAAGCTGACACCACCAGAATGATGGAAACATTAAGATGGACAGCCAACAGACCAGTGGACCTATCAAACAGTAAGCTGACACCACCAGAATGATGGAAACATTAAGACGGACAGCCAACAGGCCAGTGGACCTATGAAACACTAAACTGACACCACCAGAATGATGGAAACATTAAGATGGCAGCCAACAGGCCATTGGACCTATGAAACAGTAAGCTGACACCACCAGAATGATGGAAACATTAAGATGGACAGCCAACAGGCCAGTGGACCTATCAAACAGTACGCTGACACCACCAGAATGATGGAAACATTAAGATGGACAGTCAACAGGCCAGTGGACCTATCAAACAGTAAGCTGACACCACCAGAATGATGGAAACATTAAGATGGGCAACCAACAGGCCAGTGAACCTATGAAACACTAAGCTGACACAACCAGAATGATGGAAACATTAAGATAGACAGCCAACAGGCCAGTGGACCTATCAAACAATAAGCTAAAACAACCAGAATGATGGAAACATTAAGATGGACAGCCAACAGGCCAGTGGACCTATCAAACAGTAAGATGACACCACCAGAATGATGGAAACATTAAGATGGACAGCCAACAGGCCAGTGGACCTATGCAACAGTAAGCTGACACCACCAGAATTATGGAAACATAAAGATGGACAGCCAACAGGCCAGTGGACCTATGCAACAGTAAGCTGACACCACCAGAATGATGGAAACATTAAGATGGACAGCCAACAGACCAGTGGACCTATGCAACAGTAAGCTGACACCACCAGAATGATGGCAACATTAAGATGGACAGCCAACAGACCAGTGGACCTATGCAACAGTAAGCTGACACCACCAGAATGATGGAAACATTAAGATGGACAGCCAACAGACCAGTGGACCTATCAAACAGTAAGCTGACACCACCAGAATAATGATGACAACATTCAGATGGACAGCCAACAGGCCAGTGGACCTATGAAACAGTAAGCTGACACCACCAGAATGATGGAAACATTAAGACGGACAGCCAACAGGCCAGTGGACCTATGAAACAGTAAGCTGACACCACCAGAATGATGGAAACATTAAGATGGACAGCCAACAGGCCAGTGGACCTATGCAACAGTAAGCTGACACCACCAGAATGATGGAAACATTAAGATGGACAGCCAACAGGCCAGTGGACCTATGCAACAGTAAGCTGACACCACCAGAATGATGGAAACATTAAGATGGACAGCCAACAGACCAGTGGACCTATGCAACAGTAAGCTGACACCACCAGAATTATGGAAACATTAAGATGGACAGCCAACAGGCCAGTGGACCTATGCAACAGTAAGCTGACACCACCAGAATGATGGAAACATTAAGATGGACAGCCAACAGGCCAGTGGACCTATGAAACAGTAAGCTGACACCACCAGAATGATGGAAACATTAAGATGGACAGCCAACAGGCCAGTGGACCTATGCAACAGTAAGCTGACACCACCACAATGATGGAAACATTAAGATGGACAGCCAACAGACCAGTGGACCTATGCAACAGTAAGCTGACACCACCAGAATGATGGAAACATTAAGATGGACAGCCAACAGGCCAGTGGACCTATGCAACAGTAAACTGACACCACCAGAATGATGGAAACATTAAGATGGACAGCCAACAGGCCAGTGGACCTATGCAACAGTAAGCTGACACCACCAGAATGATGGAAACATTAAGATGGACAGCCAACAGGCCAGTGGACCTATGCAACAGTAAGCTGACACCACCAGAATGATGGAAACATTAAGATGGACAGCCAACAGACCAGTGGACCTATGCAACAGTAAGCCGACACCACCAGAATGATGGAAACATTAAGATGGAGAGCCAACAGACCAGTGGACCTATGCAACAGTAAGCTGACACCACCAGAATGATGGAAACATTAAGATGGAGAGCCAACAGACCAGTGGACCTAAGCAACAGTAAGCTGACACCACCAGAATGATGGAAACATTAAGATGGAGAGCCAACATACCAGTGGACCTATCAAACAGTAAGCTGACACCACCAGAATGATGGAAACATTCAGATGGACAGCCAACAGACCAGTGGACCTATGAAACAGTAAGCTGACACCACCAGAATGATGGAAACATTAAGATGGAGAGCCAACAGACCAGTGGACCTATGCAACAGTAAGCTGACACCACCAGAATGATGGAAACATTAAGATGGAGAGCCAACAGACCAGTGGACCTATGCAACAGTAAGCTGACACCACCAGAATGATGGAAACATTAAGATGGAGAGCCAACAGACCAGTGGACCTATCAAACAGTAAGCTGACACCACCAAATGATGGAAACATTAGATGGACAGCCAACAGCCAGTGGACCTATGAAACAGTAAGCTGACACCACCAGAATGATGGAAACATTAAGAAGTGGACAGCCAAAGGCCAGTGGACCTATGCAACAGTAAGCTGACACCACCAAATGATGGAAACATTAAGATGGAAGCCAACAGCCAGTGGACCTATGCAACAGTAAGCTGACACCACCAGAATGATGGAAACATTAAGATGGACAGCCAACAGACCAGTGGACCTATGCAACAGTAAGCTGACACCACCAGAATGATGGAAACATTAAGATGGACAGCCAACAGCCAGTGGACCTATGCAACAGTAAGCTGACACCACCAGAATGATGGAAACATTAAGATGGACAGCCAACAGACCAGTGGACCTATGCAACAGTAAGCTGACACCACCAGAATGATGGAAACATTAAGATGGAAGCCAACAGACCAGTGGACCTATGCAACAGTAAGCGACACCACCAGAATGATGGAAACATTAAGATGGAAGCCAACAGACCAGTGGACCTATCAACAGTAAGCTGACACCACCAGAATGATGGAAACATTAAGATGGAAGCCAACAGACCAGTGGACCTATGCAACAGTAAGCTGACACCACCAGAATGATGGAAACATTAAGATGGAAGCCAACAGACCAGTGGACCTATGCAACAGTAAGCTGACACCACCAGAATGATGGAAACATTAGATGGACAGCCAACAGACCAGTGGACCTATGCAACAGTAAGCTGACACCACCAGAATGATGGAAACATTAGATGGACAGCCAACAGACCAGTGGACCTATGCAACAGTAAGCTGACACCACCAGAATGATGGAAACATTAAGAGGACAGCCAACAGACCAGTGGACCTATGCAACAGTAAGCTGACACCACCAGAATGATGGAAACATTAAGATGGACAGCCAACAGGCCAGTGGACCTATCAACAGTAAGCTGACACCACCAGAATGATGGAAACATTAAAATGGACAGCCAACAGGCCAGTGGACCTATGCAACAGTAAGCTGACACCACCAGAATGATGGAAACATTAAGATGGACAGCCAACAGCCAGTGGACCTATCAACAGTAAGCTGACACCACCAGAATGATGGAAACATTAGATGAAGCCAACAGCCAGTGACCTATGCAACAGTAAGCTGACACCACCAGAATGATGGAAACATTAAGATGGAAGCCAACAGCCAGTGGACCTATGCAACAGTAAGCTGACACCACCAGAATGATGGAAACATTAGATGGACAGCCAACAGACAGTGGACCTATAACAGTAAGCGACACCACCAGAATGATGGAAACATTAAGATGGAAGCCAACAGACCAGTGGACCTATGCAACAGTAAGCTGACACCACCAGAATGATGGAAACATTAGATGGACAGCCAACAGACCAGTGGACCTATGCAACAGTAAGCTGACACCACCAGAATGATGGAACATTAGATGGAGAGCCAACAGACCAGTGGACCTATCAACAGTAAGCTGACACCACCAGAATGATGGAAACATTCAGATGGACAGCCAACAGACCAGTGGACCTATCAACAGTAAGCTGACACCACCAGAATGATGGAAACATTAGATGGACAGCCAACAGACCAGTGGACCTATGCAACAGTAAGCTGACACCACCAGAATGATGGAAACATTAGATGGACAGCCAACAGACCAGTGGACTATGAACAGTAAGCTGACACCACCAGAATGATGGAAACATTAGATGGACAGCCAACAGACCAGTGGACCTATCAAACAGTAAGCTGACACCACCAGAATGATGGAAACATTAGATGGACAGCCAACAGACCATGGACCTATGCAACAGTAAGCTGACACCACCAGAATGATGGAAACATTAAATGGACAGCCAACAGACCAGTGGACCTATGCAACAGTAAGCTGACACCACCAGAATGATGGAAACATTAAGATGGACAGCCACAGCAGTGGACCTATCAACAGTAAGCTGACACCACCAGAATGATGGAAACATTAAGATGGACAGCCAACAGCCAGTGGACCTATGCAAAGTAAGCTGACACCACCAGAATGATGGAAACATTAAGATGGACAGCCAACAGCCAGTGGACCTATGAACAGTAAGCTGACACCACCAGAATGATGGAAACATTAAGATGGACAGCCAACAGCCAGTGGACCTATGCAACAGTAAGCTGACACCACCAGAATGATGGAAACATTAAGATGGACAGCCAACAGCCAGTGGACCTATCAACAGTAAGCTGACACCACCAGAATGATGGAAACATTAAGATGGACAGCCAACAGACCAGTGGACCTATGAACAGTAAGCTGACACCACCAGAATGATGGAAACATTAAGATGGACAGCCAACAGACCAGTGGACCTATGCAACAGTAAGCTGACACCACCAGAATGATGGAAACATTAAGATGGACAGCCAACAGACCAGTGGACCTATGCAACAGTAAGCTGACACACCAGAATGATGGAACATTAAGATGGAAGCAACAGACCAGTGGACCTATCAACAGTAAGCTGACACCACCAGAATGATGGAAACATTCAGATGACAGCCAACAGACCAGTGGACCTATAAACAGTAAGCTGACACCACCAGAATGATGGAAACATTAAGATGGACAGCAACAGACCAGTGGACCTATGAACAGTAAGTGACACACCAGAATGATGGAAACATAAGATGGACAGCCAACAGACCAGTGGACTATGAACAGTAAGCTGACACCACCAGATGATGGAAACTTAGATGGACAGCAACAGGCCAGTGACTTCAACAGTAAGTGACACCACAGAATGATGGAAACATAGATGGACAGCAACGGCCAGTGGACTATGA
Organism: Monoplex corrugatus; assembly: GCA_030674185.1. NCBI lineage: Eukaryota > Metazoa > Mollusca > Gastropoda > Littorinimorpha > Ranellidae > Monoplex > Monoplex corrugatus. The sequence continues at coordinate 104,668,384 of CM060308.1, read as the reverse complement.
CAGAAGCTGACACACCAATGATGGAAACATTAAGAGGACAGCCAACAGACAGTGGACCTATGCAACGTAAGCTGACACACCAGAATGATGGAAAATTAAGATGGACAGCAACAGGCCAGTGGACTATCAACAGTAAGCTGACACCACAGAATGTGGAAACATTAAGATGGAAGCCAACAGCCAGTGACCTATCAACAGTAAGCTGACACCACAGAATGATGGAAACATTCAGATGGACAGCCACAGACCAGTGGACTAGAACAGTAAGCTGACACCACCAGAATGATGGAAACATTAAGATGGACAGCCAACAGCCAGTGGACCTATGCAACAGTAAGCTGACACCACCAGAATGATGGAAACATTAAGATGGACAGCCAACATCCAGTGGACCTATGAACAGTAAGCTGACACCACAGAATGATGGAAACATTCAGATGGACAGCCAACAGGACCAGTGGACCTATGAAACAGTAAGCTGACACCACCAGAATGATGGAAACATTAAGATGGACAGCCAACAGGACCAGTGGACCTATGCAACAGTAAGCTGACACCACCAGAATGATGGAAACATTAAGATGGACAGCCAACAGACCAGTGGACCTATGCAACAGTAAGCTGACACACCAGAATGATGGAAACATTAGATGGAAGCCAACAGACAGTGGACCTATCAAACAGTAAGCTGACACCACCAGAATGATGGAAACATTAGATGACAGCCAACAGGACCAGTGGACCTATGCAACAGTAAGCTGACACCACCAGAATGATGGAAACATTAAGATGGACAGCCAACAGACCAGTGGACCTATGCAACAGTAAGCTGACACACCAGAATGATGGAAACATTAAGATGGACAGCCAACAGACCAGTGGACCTATGCAACAGTAAGCTGACACCACCAGAATGATGGAAACATTAAGATGGAAGCCAACAGGCCAGTGGACCTATGCAACAGTAAGCTGACACACCAGAATGATGGAAACATTAAGATGGACAGCCAACAGAGCCAGTGGACCTATGCAACAGTAAGCTGACACCACCAGAATGATGGAAACATTAAGATGGAAGCCAACAGCCAGTGGACCTATGCAACAGTAAGCTGACAACCACAGAATGATGGGAAACATTAAGATGGACAGCCAACAGCCAGTGGACCTATGAACAGTAAGCTGACACCACCAGAATGATGGAAACATTAAGATGGAAGCCAACAACCAGTGGACCTATGCAACAGTAAGCTGACACCACCAGAATGATGGAAACATTAGATGGACAGCCAACAGACCAGTGGACCTATGAACAGTAAGCTGACACACCAGAATGATGGAAACATTAAGATGGACAGCCAACAGCCAGTGGACCTATGCAACAGTAAGCTGACCACCAGAATGATGGAAACATTAGATGGAAGCCAAAGACCCGTTGGACGATGCAACAGTAAGCTGACACCACAACAGAATGATGGAAACTTCAGATGAAGCCAACAGACCAGTGACCTATGCAACAGAAGCTGACACCACAGAATGATGGAAACATTCAGATGGACAGCCAACAGACCAGTGGACCTATGCAACAGTAAGCGACACCACCAGAATGATGGAAACATAAGATGGAAGCCAACAAGACCAGTGGACCTATGCAACAGTAAGCTGACACCACCGATGATGGAAACATTAAGATGGACAGCCAACAGCCAGTGGACCTATGCAACAGTAAGCTGACACCACAGAATGTTGGAACATTAAGATGGAGAGCCAAGGCATGGTATCAACAGTAAGCTGGGCACACCAGAGATGGAGGAAACATTAGAGGACAGCCAACAGGCCAGTGGACCTATGCACAGTAGCTGACACCACCGAATTGAGGAAACATTAGATGGAGAGCACAGAGCAGTGGACTATGCAACGTAAGCGACACCACAGAATGATGGAACAATTAGATGGAGAGCCAACAGCAGTGGACCAATGCAACAGTAAGCTGACACCACCAGAATGATGGAAAACATTCAGATGGAGAGCCAACAGACCAGTGGACCTATGCAACAGTAGCTGACACACCAGAATGATGGAAACATTAGATGGACAGCCAACAGACCAGTGGACCTATGCAACAGTAAGCTGACACCACCAGAATGATGGAAACATTAAGATGGGAGCCAACACCAGTGGACCTATCAAACGTAAGCTGACACCACCAGAATGATGGAAACATTCAGATGGAGAGCCAACAGACCATTGGACCTATGCAACAGTAAGCTGACACCACCAGAATGATGGAAACATTAAGATGGAGAGCCAACAGGTTTTAATGTTGTTTAACTGAGATGATGGTGATGATGATGGTGATGATGATGGTGATGATGATATCAGATCTTGAGCCCGAGGCTCTATCAAAAAAATCCAATCCGCGTAAAATTTTCATGAAATACTTAAGAGACTAAACCTAGTCGAGCTGAAAATCTAGAGAGATTTTGAACAAGTCATCGTTTAAAGGAAACTGACTTTGGACAAGTGTGCAGAAACAGAAATACACTCTCATGAAAGATGTCATCCAAGGAAAAGTTGAGGGCAAAAGAGGAAGGGGAAGACCACGAACAGATTACTCAGGAAACATCGAGGGGTGGACAGGATCGTCATGAACAGTCGACGAGGAGAGTCGTTCAACCTGGCTGAGGACAGACAGACGTGGAGGACAGAGATCTTCAACCTGGTTGAGGACAGACAGACGTGGAGGACAGAGATGTTCAACCTGGTTGAGGACAGACAGATGTGGAGGACAGAGATGTTCAACCTGGTTGAGGACAGACAGACGTGGAGGACAGAGATGTTCAACCTGGTTGAGGACAGACAGACGTGGAGGACAGAGATGTTCAACCTGGTTGAGGACAGACAGACGTGGAGGACAGAGACCAGGACATTCCAAGGAGCGATGCTGTAGAGTGAAGGGGAACCTAAACCCTGCTATAGTTGTCCAGATGATTTCTGCTTTTTAATTCATCTGAGGCAGATTATTCGCACTCGGACAATTTCGTGTGCGTTTGACACAAATCTGCTGGTAAGTATGTGACAGACTCCGTGTGCCTGGGCAAAGCTGATGCCTTGGTCAGGCCTTGAAATGAACAGTTGACAGGGCAGGGAGCAGAGGAGGCGATGCCCATGTAACATGGAGAGGTGCATGTTGGGTATTTTCATGTGTCCGTAAGTCAACAAACACTGTCATGACTCACAGGATCTTTAACATGCGTCACTGATGTTCATCATGTGCGTGCACACGAAAGGAGTTAAGTCTCTGAAGAGTTCACGTGTAATTGACATGATCGGTAGTGTGGTGGCTAAATGTTGCAATTCCATTTGCAGTGAGTATAGATCAGTTTGCAAAATAGCGCTAGTTGACAGGGTGAGGGAGTCGAAGGGTTCGGTTTTTGCTTTGCTAGCATGGTTGACAATGCAGGATGCTGGTGGACAGGGTGAGGTAATCAAAGGGTTAAGTTTCTGCTTTGCTAGCATGGTTGACAATGCATGATGCTGGTGGACAGGGTGCAGGAGTCAAAGAGTTAAGTTTCTGCTTTGCTAGCATGGTTGACAAAGCAGAATGCTGGTGGAGAGGGTGAGGGAGTCAAAGAGTTAAGTTTCTGCTTTGCTAGCATGGTTGACAATGCATGATGCTGGTGGACAGGGTGCAGGAGTCAAAGAGTTAAGTTTCTGCTTTGCTAGCATGGTTGACAATGCAGGATGCTGGTGGACAGGGTGAGGGAGTCAAAGAGTTAAGTTTCTGCTTTGCTAGCATGGTTGACAATGCAGGATTCTGGTAGACAGGGCTAGGTAATCAAAGGGTTAAGTTTCTGCTTTGCTAGCATGGTTAACAATGCAGGATGCTGGTGGACAGGGTAAGGTAATCAAAGGGTTAAGTTTCTGCTTTGCTAGCATGGTTAACAATGCAGGATGCTGGTGGACAGGGTGAGGTAATCAAAGGATTAAGCTTCTGCTTTGCTAGCATGGTTAACAATGCAGGATGCTGGTGGACAGGGCGCAGGAGTCAAATGGTTAAGTTTTTGCTTTGCTAGCAAGGTTAACAATGCAGAATGCTGATGGACAGGGTGAGGGAGTCAAAGAGTTATGTTTCTGCTTTGCTAGCATGGTTGACAATGCAGGATGCTGGTGGACAGGGTGAGGGAGTCAAAGAATTAAGTTTCTGCTTTGCTAGCATGGTTGACAATGCATGATGCTGGTGGACAGGGTGCAGGAGTCAAAGAGTTAAGTTTCTGCTTTGCTAGCATGGTTGACAATGCAGGATGCTGGTGGACAGGGTGAGGAGTCAAAGAGTTAAGTTTCTGCTTTGCTAGCATGGTTGACAATGCAGGATGCTGGTGGACAGGGTGAGGGAGTCAAAGAGTTAAGTTTCTGCTTTGCTAGCATGGTTGACAATGCAGGATTCTGGTAGACAGGGCTAGGTAATCAAAGGGTTAAGTTTCTGCTTTGCTAGCATGGTTAACAATGCAGGATGCTGGTGGACAGGGTAAGGTAATCAAAGGGTTAAGCTTCTGCTTTGCTAGCATGGTTAACAATGCAGGATGCTGGTGGACAGGGCGCAGGAGTCAAATGGTTAAGTTTTTGCTTTGCTAGCATGGTTAACAATGCAGAATGCTGATGGACAGGGTGAAGGAATCAAAGGGTTAAGTTTTTGCTTTGCTAGCATGGTTAACAATGCAGAACGCTGGTGGACAGGGTGAGGGAATCAAAGGGTGATATAACGTATTGTCCAAACCCATGTACACCCACTGCAGTCTGTACAATCACACTGTGTACTGGACCATGGACAACTCAAGCTGCCAGACAGACTGACCACAGTCCACTATGTTGTGACACTGTGTACCAGTACATGTACATCTTTGCTGGGCATGTCTGATAGCTGTTTGGTAGTGTTGTGACACTGTGTACCACTACATCTATGGTGGGCATGTCTGATGGCTGTTTGGTAGTGTTGTGACACTGTGTACCACTACATCTATGCTGGGCATGTCTGATGGCTGTTTGGTAGTGTTGTGACACTGTGTACCACTACATCTATGGTGGGCATGTCTGATGGCTGTTTGGTAGTGTTGTGACACTGTGTACCAGTACATCTATGCTGGGCATGTCTGATAGCTGTTTGGTAGTGTTGTGACACTGTGTACCACTACATCTATGGTGGGCATGTCTGATGGCTGTTTGGTAGTGTTGTGACACTGTGTACCACTACATCTATGGTGGGCATGTCTGATGGCTGTTTGGTAGTGTTGTGACACTGTGTACCACTACATCTATGCTGGGCATGTCTGATGGCTGTTTGGTAGTGTTGTGACACTGTGTACCACTACATCTATGGTGGGCATGTCTGATGGCTGTTTGGTAGTGTTGTGACACTGTGTACCACTACATCTATGGGGGCATGTCTGATGGCTGTTTGGTAGTGTTGTGATACTGTGTACCACTACATCTATGGTGGGCATGTCTGATGGCTGTTTGATAGTGTTGTGACACTGTGTACCACTACATCTATGGTGGGCATGTCTGATGGCTGTTTGGTAGTGTTGTGACACTGTGTACCACTACATCTATGCTGGGCATGTCTGATGGCTGTTTGGTAGTGTTGTGACACTGTGTACCACTACATCTATGCTGGGCATGTCTGATGGCTGTTTGGTAGTGTTGTGACACTGTGTACCACTACATCTATGGTGGGCATGTCTGATGGCTGTTTGGTAGTGTTGTGACACTGTGTACCACTACATCTATGGTGGGCATGTCTGATGGCTGTTTGATAGTGTTGTGACACTGTGTACCACTACATCTATGGTGGGCATGTCTGATGGCTGTTTGGTAGTGTTGTGACACTGTGTACCAGTACATCTTTGCTGGGCATGTCTGATGGCTGTTTGGTAGTGTTGTGACACTGTGTACCAGTACATCTATGTGGGCATGTCTGATGGCTGTTTGGTAGTGTTGTGACACTGTGTACCACTACATCTATGGTGGGCATGTCTGATGGCTGTTTGGTAGTGTTGTGACACTGTGTACCACTACATCTATGTGGGCATGTCTGATGGCTGTTTGGTAGTGTTGTTGGACACTGTGTACCAGTACATCTATGCGTGGGCATGTCTGATGGCTGTTTGGTAGTGTTGTGACACTGTGTACCACTACATCTATGGTGGGCATGTCTGATGGCTGTTTGGTAGTGTTGTGACACTGTGTACCATACATCTATGGTGGGCATGTCTGATGGCTGTTTGGTAGTGTTGTGACACTGTGTACCACTACATCTATGGTGGGCATGTCTGATGGCTGTTTGGTAGTGTTGTGACACTGTGTACCACTACATCTATGGTGGGCATGTCTGATGGCTGTTTGATAGTGTTGTGACACTGTGTACCACTACATCTATGGTGGGCATGTCTGATGGCTGTTTGGTAGTGTTGTGACACTGTGTACCACTACATCTATGGTGGGCATGTCTGATGGCTGTTTGGTAGTGTTGTGACACTGTGTACCACTACATCTATGGTGGGCATGTCTGATGGCTGTTTGGTAGTGTTGTGACACTGTGTACCACTACATCTATGGTGGGCATGTCTGATGGCTGTTTGGTAGTGTTGTGACACTGTGTACCACTACATCTATGGTGGGCATGTCTGATGGCTGTTTGGTAGTGTTGTGACACTGTGTACCACTACATCTATGGTGGGCATGTCTGATGGCTGTTTGATAGTGTTGTGACACTGTGTACCACTACATCTATGGTGGGCATGTCTGATGGCTGTTTGGTAGTGTTGTGACACTGTGTACCACTACATCTATGCTGGGCATGTCTGATGGCTGTTTGATAGTGTTGTGACACTGTGTACCACTACATCTATGGTGGGCATGTCTGATGGCTGTTTGGTAGTGTTGTGACACTGTGTACCACTACATCTATGGTGGGCATGTCTGATGGCTGTTTGTAGTGTTGTGACACTGTGTACCACTACATCTATGGTGGGCATGTCTGATGGCTGTTTGGTAGTGTTTGTGACACTGTGTACCATACATCTATGGTGGGCATGTCTGATGGCTGTTTGATAGTGTTGTGACACTGTGTACCACTACATCTATGTGGGCATGTCTGATGGCTGTTTGTAGTGTTGTGACACTGTGTACCTACATCTATGCTGGGCATGTCTGATGGCTGTTTGGTAGTTTGTGCACTGTGTACCTACTTGTGCATTTGATGGTTGTGTGTGTGACACTGTGTACCACTACATCTATGGTGGGCATGTCTGATGGCTGTTTGTAGTGTTGTGACACTGTGTACCACTACATCTATGGTGGGCATGTCTGATGGCTGTTTGGTAGTGTTGTGACACTGTGTACCACTACATCTATGGTGGGCATGTCTGATGGCTGTTTGGTAGTGTTGTGACACTGTGTACCACTACATCTATGGTGGGCATGTCTGATGGCTGTTTGGTAGTGTTGTGACACTGTGTACCACTACATCTATGGTGGGCATGTCTGATGGCTGTTTGGTAGTGTTGTGACACTGTGTACCACTACATCTATGGTGGGCATGTCTGATGGCTGTTTGGTAGTGTTGTGACACTGTGTACCACTACATCTATGCTGGGCATGTCTGATGGCTGTTTGGTAGTGTTGTGACACTTTGTACCACTACATCTTTGCTGGGCATGTCTGATGGCTGTTTGGTAGTGTTGTGACACTGTGTACCACTACATCTATGGTGGGCATGTCTGATGGCTGTTTGGTAGTGTTGTGACACTGTGTACCAGTACATCTTTGGTGGGCATGTCTGATGGCTGTTTGGTAGTGTTGTGACACTGTGTACCAGTACATCTTTGCTGGGCATGTCTGATGGCTGTTTGGTAGTGTTGTGACACTGTGTACCATTACATCTATGCTGGGCATTCCTGATGGCTGTTTGGTAATTTGTATGTCTCTATAAACCACCGGACACTGACATGACTCACAGGATCTTTAACATGCGTACCCAACCATACCACACACACACACCACACCACACGTACACACACATACACACGCCACATACATAACACACACACATACATACACACACATACACACACACATAATCATATATACACACACATACATACCACACACATCACACCACACATACATACATACATACACACACACGCGCACGCACATACACCAACCACACATACACACACGCACACACATACACACACACATACATACACACACATACACACACATATATATATACACACACACATACATGCACACACATACACACACATACATACATACACACACACATACACACACACATACATATATACATGTACACACATACATACATACACACATACATACACACACACACACACGCACATACACACACACACACACATACATACACACATACATACACACACATGCATACACACATACACGCGCACACACACACACACATACACACACACACACACACACCACACACGCATACATACATACAATGAGACCTTATCAGCTGCTGACTGCTGTCCGTTATTTCCTGCAGGAAGTGTTTTCTTTCTCAGAAATTGTGTTAAATAATTTGCATGGAATGGAGCCTGGTCCAGGCTGATTTATTGCATGGAATGGAGCCTGGTCCAGACAGATTTATTGCATGGAATGGAGCCTGGTCCAGACAGATTTATTGCATGGAATGGAGCCTGGTCCAGACAGATTTATTGCATGGAATGGAGCCTGGTCCAGACAGATTTATTGCATGGAATGGAGCCTGGTCCAGGCTGATTTATTGCATGGAATGGAGCCTGGTCCAGACAGATTTATTGCATGGAATGGAGCCTGGTCCAGACAGATTTATTGCATGGAATGGAGCCTGGTCCAGACAGATTTATTGCATGGAATGGAGCCTGGTCCAGACAGATTTATTGCATGGAATGGAGCCTGGTCCAGACAGATTTATTGCATGGAATGGAGCCTGGTCCAGACAGATTTATTGCATGGAATGGAGCCTGGTCCAGACAGATTTATTGCATGGAATGGAGCCTGGTCCAGACAGATTTATTGCATGGAATGGAGCCTGGTCCAGACAGATTTATTGCATGGAATGGAGCCTGGTCCAGACAGATTTATTGCTTGGAATGGAGCCTGGTCCAGACAGATTTATTGCATGGAATGGAGCCTGGTCCAGACAGATTTATTGCATGGAATGGAGCCTGGTCCAGACAGATTTATTGCACCAAGACAATTCCATATGCGCTCCATGCAATTTAACCAGTAACAGTCTGCAGACAGTTTGAAATGACATGCTTGGAATGGAGCTTGGTCCACGAGGATTCACTGCACTAAGGCAATTCCTTACATGCTCCACCCACATTAGCGAGTAACCATCTAGCTGACTGTTGAATGACACCTTAGCTTGGTATGTGGTCCAGAAGAAATCATCCCACCTGGGCAATTCCGTATGCGCTCTATCGAGATTAGCAGGATCTATGCAGGCTGCTGACTCTCCGGCTCCCGCATCCTGTCCAACAGCATCTTGTATTGTCAAGCATGCTAGCAAAGCAAAAACTTAACCCTTTGACCTCTTTACCCTGTCCAACAGCTTCCTGCCTGAATGGGGGAGTCAAATGGTTAAGTTTTTGCAGTTGGTGAATAGGGTGCGGGAGTCAGAGGGTTATATGACATGCTTATGCTGGAGTTTGGGCCACAGGGATTTATCGTAAATGGACAATTCCGTATGCGCTCAACCCAGATTATCCAGTACTGATCTAGCAGTGTACTAAATGACATTCTTTGGGTTGGAGTTTGGTAAAATGGATCCATTGCACTCTGACTTCTCTATTCTCCCCATACCTGTCAGTGTTTACAGCACTGGGTAATTTCTACATTGTCTCCATATCTGTCAGTGTTTACAGCACTGGGTAATTTCTACATTGTCTCCATACCTGTCAGTGTTTACAGCACTGGGTAATTTCTACATTGTCTCCATATCTGTCAGTGTTTACAGCACTGGGCAATTTCTACATTGTCTCCATATCTGTCAGTGTTTACAGCACTGGGTAATTTCTACATTGTCTCCATACATGTCAGTGTTTACAGCACTGGGTAATTTCTACATTGTATCCATATCTGTCAGTGTTTACAGCACTGGGTAATGTCTACATTGTGTCCATACCTGTCAGTGTTTACAGCACTGGGTAATTTCTACATTGTCTCCATATCTGTCAGTGTTTACAGCACTGGGTAATTTCTACATTGTCTCCATACATGTCAGTGTTTACAGCACTGGGTAATTTCTACATTGTCTCCATACATGTCAGTGTTTACAGCACTGGGTAATTTCTACATTGTCTCCATACATGTCAGTGTTTACAGCACTGGGTAATTTTTACATTGTCTCCATATCTGTCAGTGTTTACAGCACTGGGTAATTTCTACATTGTCTCCATATATGTCAGTGTTTACAGCACTGGGTAATTTCTACATTGTCTCCATATCTGTCAGTGTTTACAGCACTGGGTAATTTCTACATTGTGTCCATATCTGTCAGTGTTTACAGCACTGGGTAATTTCTACATTGTGTCCATATCTGTCAGTGTTTACAGCACTGGGTAATTTCTACATTGTGTCCATATCTGTCAGTGTTTACAGTACTGGGTAATTTCTACATTGTGTCCATATCTGTCAGTGTTTACAGCACTGGGTAATTTCTACATTGTGTCCATACATGTCAGTGTTTACAGCACTGGGTAATTTCTACATTGTGTCCATATCTGTCAGTGTTTACAGCACTGGGTAATTTCTACATTGTCTCCATATCTGTCAGTGTTTACTGCACTGGGTAATTTCTACATTGTCTCCATATCTGTCACTGTTTACAGCACTGGGTAATTCTACATTGTTCCATATCTGTCAGTGTTTACAGCACTGGGTAATTTCTACATTGTTCCTATCTGTCAGTGTTTACGACTGGTAATTCTACATTGTGTCCATATCTGTCAGTGTTTACAGCACTGGGTAATGTCTACATGTTCCAACTGTCGTGTTTACCATGGTATTCACATGTCATATCTGTCAGTGTTTACAGCACTGGGTAATGTCTACATTGTGTCCATATCTGTCAGTGTTTACAGCACTGGGTAATGTCTACATTGTGTCCATATCTGTCAGTGTTTACAGCACTGGGTAATGTCTACATTGTGTCCATATCTGTCAGTGTTTACAGCACTGGGTAATGTCTACATTGTGTCCATATCTGTCAGTGTTTACAGCACTGGGTAATGTCTACATTGTGTCCATATCTGTCAGTGTTTACAGCACTGGGTAATGTCTACATTGTGTCCATATCTGTCAGTGTTTACAGCACTGGGTAATGTCTACATTGTGCCATATCTGTCAGTGTTTACAGCACTGGGGTAATGTCTACATTGTGTCCATATCTGTCAGTGTTTACAGCACTGTAGTCTACATGGTCATATTGTCATTTCAGCACTGGAATGCTAATTGTCCATATCTGTCAGTGTTTACAGCACTGGGTAATGTCTACATTGTGTCCATATCTGTCAGTGTTTACAGCACTGGGTAATGTCTACATTGTGTCCATATCTGTCAGTGTTTACAGCACTGGGTAATGTCTACATTGTGTCCATATCTGTCAGTGTTTACAGCACTGGGAAGTTACATTGGTTTCGTTTAAGCATGGAATGCTCAATACTATTACTGTCAGGTTTGAAAGGCATGGGAGACATGGCAACATACGTGCAGTGATTTAACAACGGTAATGCACAGCTGTCATACGTCAGTGATTGACAGATGGTAATATTTACATGTGAGATCGTAGCAGTGTTAAGAAGAGCGTAATGTCGAACATTGAGATACTAGAGGTAACAGACAGGAGAAGACAGACAGAGGATGAGACAGAATGGAGAGACAGGCATAGCAGGACAGACACAGAAGAAGACTGGCAGACAGACAGTCAGGACAGATGGGAAGGAGACAGGACAGACAGACAGGACGAGAGAAGTGGGGAATGGAATAGACCGAAACAGATCAGAGATAACAGACTGAGAAGATAGAGAGATTGAGAGACAGACAGGAGAGAGAGTAGAGAGACTGAATAGAAGACAGAGAGAGATAGAGAGACTGAGAAGACAGACAGAGAGATAGAGCAGAGAGAGAGACAGACAGAGAGAGAGTAGAACTGAAGAACAACAGAGAGAGAAGCAGAATGGACAGACAAGAGAGACAGACGAGAAGACAGACAGAGAGAAGTAGTGAGAGACGGAGAAAGACGAAGACAGAAGAGAGACAGATGGAGATAGAGATGAACTGAGAGAGACAGACGAGAGAGACAGCAGTAGAGAGACTGAGAATGAACAGACAGAGAGAGATAGAGAACTGAGAGAGACAGACAGAGAGAGATAGAGAGACTGAAGAGACAGACAGAGAGAGAGACTAGAGAGACGAGAGAAGAAACTAGAAGAGAGAGGAATAGAGACTGAGAGAGACAGACAGAGAGAGACAGAGAGACTGAAGAGGACAGACAGTACAGAGACTGAGATAGAAGACATGGAGAGAGAAGACAGAGACAGAGAGAGAGAGAGAGAGAGACAGAGAGAAGAGATAAAGACTGAGAGAGACAGCAGAGAGAAGAGACTGAGAGAGACAGAAGAGAGAGAAGAGAGAGACTGAGACAGACAGAAAGAGAGACAGACAGACAGACAGACAGAGAAGAGAAGAGACAGAGAGAAGAAGAGACAGAGAGAAAGAGAGAGAGAGAGAACAGACAGAGAGAGAGATAGAGAGACTGAGAGAGACAGCAGAGAGAGATAGAGAGACTGAGAGAGACAGACAGAGAGAGATAGAGAGACTGAGAAGACAGACAGAGAGAGATAGAGAGACTGAGAGAGACAGACAGAGAGAGATAGAGAGACTGAGAGAGACAGACAGAGAGAGAATAGAGAGACTGAGAGAACAGAAGAGAGAGATAGAGAGACTGAGAGAGACAGACAGAGAGAGACAGAGAGACTGAGAGAGACAGACAGAGAGAGATAGAGAGACTGAGAGAGACAGACAGAGAGAGATAGAGAGACTGAGAAGACAGAGAGAGATAGAGAGACTGAGAGAGACAGACGAGAGAGATGAGGACTGAGAGAGACAGACAGAGAGAGATAGAGAGACTGAGAGAAGAGAGAGAGACAGAGAGACTGAGAGAGACAGACAGAGAGAGATAGAGAGACTGAGAGAGACAGACAGAGGAGATAGAGAGACGAGAAGAGACAGAGAGAGAGATAGAGAGATGAGAGAGACAGAGAGAGAGAGATAAGAGACTGAGAGAGACACAGAGAGAGAAGAGGACTGAGAGGACGAGGAGTAGAGAACTGAGAGAGAAAAGGATAGGAGATGGAGAACAGAGAGAGATAGAGAATGGAGAGAAAGGAAGATGAGAGACAGAGAGAAGAGAGGACAAGAGAAGAGGCTGAAACGAGAGAGTAGAGGGAGAGAACAAGAGAGATAGAGAGACGAAGAAGAAAGAGGATAGGACTGAAAAAGAGGAAGAGGAAGAAACAGAGAGAGATAGAGAGATGAGAGAGACACAGAGAGATAGAGAGAGGAGAGACAAGGAAAGAATGGAGAACAGAGAGAGATAGAAACTGAGAAGACACAAAGGATAGAGAGACTGAAACACAGAGAGATAGAGAGATGAGAGAGACAGAGAGGATAGAGAGATGGAGAGACACGAGAGAGATAAGAGCAGAGAGAGACAGGAGGAAGAGGACTGAAGACAAAGGAGATAGAGAGATGAGAGAGACAGAGAGAGATAGAGAGACTAGAAGACAAGAGAGAGATAGAGAGACTGGAAGACAAGAGAGAGATAGAGAGACTGAGAGAACAAGAGAGATAGAGAGACGGAACAGAGAGAGAAGAGAGAAAGAGAGACAGAGAGATAGAGAGACGAGAAACAGAGAGAGATAGAGATGAGACAGACAGAGAAAGGAATAACACAGAGAAGAAAGAATGAAGAGAAAGACAGAAGAAAGAAGGATGGACAACGGAAAGAAGATAGAAACAGACAGGAGAGACACGGAAAAAGACAAGAAAGAAAGTAGGTGAGAGGTAAAAAGAAGACAGAAATAAGTGAAGAAACAGAAAAGAAGTGAAGACACAAAAGAGGGAGGACGGAAAAAGACAAAAGAAAGGGAAAAAGAGGGAGTGGAAAACAGAATGAGGCTAAGACAGGGTAGACGGGGAGGCTGAAAAAGAGGAATGGATGGACACGGGTGAGATGGGAAAAAGAAGATGCTGAAGACGGGGTAGATGGAGAGCAGGGAGAAATAGAAGAAGAGAATGGACTGGAGACGACAGAGATGGACTAGAGACCGAAGGATAGAGACAGATGGAGAAGGAAGAGAGAGAAGAGAGAGGACGAGACAAGAGAGATAGAGAGACTGAGGAGACAAAGAGAGATAGAGAGATGAGCACAAGAGAGAAAAGATGAGAAAAGAGAATGAGGGAGAACAAGAGAGATAGAGGACTGAGAAACAGAGAAGATAGAGAGATGGGGGAAGAGAGGTAGAAAGAAAGAAAGGAGAGTAAAGACGGAGAGGGAAAGAGGAAAACTGAGAAAAGGGCATAAAGGAGTGAGGACTAGAGAAACAAAGAATAGAGGATGAGACGAGGGTTAAGACTGGAAACGAAGAGTATAGAAGACTGGAAGACAGAGAAAACTAGAGATGACGATAAGGACGAAGGAGAGTGAAAACGTGGGAAAGGAGTAGTGGCTGGAGAGCGGAGAAAATGAGACAAGAGAATAAATGGACAAGACAAGGAGTGGACAGAGGAGACAACTAGAGAGAGTATAGGACTGGAGGACACAGAAGGGATAAGAGACTGGAGACAACAGAGAGTAAGGACTGAGGAGACACGAGAGAGTAAGAGATGGAACAGATGAGTAGAGGCTGAAGACACAGGAGAGATAGAGAGACTGAGACACAGAGAGAGTAGAGAGACTGAGAGAGAACAGAGAGAGGGCAGAGAGGACAGACAGAGAGATAGAGAATGAGGACAGGAATGAGAGACTGAGAGAGACGACAGAGAGAGATAGAGAGACTAAAAGCAAGAGAGATAGAGGACTGGAGAACAAAGAAGTAGAGAGACTGAGAAGACACAGAGGAGATAGAGAATGGGACAACAGAGAGAGTAAGATGGAAACAACAGAGAGAATAAGGACTGGAGAACGACAGGAGATGAGAGACTGGGAGAACAGAAGAGATAAGAGACTGGGAGACAGAGAGATAGAGTGACTGAGAGAGCAGAGAGAGACTAGAGAGATGAGACAGAACGAGAGAGATAGAGAGATGAGAACAGACAGAGAGAAGAGAGACTGAGAGAGAGAAGAAGACAGAGAGAGATAGAGAGACTGAGAGAGACACAAGAGAGAGAGAGAGAGACTGAGAGAGGAACAGACAGAGAGAGATAGAGGAGACTGAGGAGAGACAGAGAGAGAGATAGAGAGATGAGGAAGACACAGAGAGAGATAGAGAGACTGAGAGGACAGACAGAGAGAGATAGAGAGACTGAGAGAGACAACAGAGAGAGAAGAGAGACTGAGGAGACAGACAGAGAGATAAGAGAGACTGAGAGAGAAGACAGAGAGAGATAGAGAGATGAGAGAGACAGACGAGTAGATGAGAGGACAGACAGAGAGAATAGAGAGACTGGAACAGACAGAGAGAGATAGAGAGACTGAGACAGGACACAGAGAAGATAGAGATGAGAGAGACAGACAGAGAGAGACAGTGAGATGAGAGAACAGACAGAGAGAAAAGACAGAGAGAGACAGAGAGAGACAGCAGAGAATGAGAGTGACACAAGAGAGAGTGAGACTGAGAGAGAGACAGAGAGAGATAGAGAGACTGAGAAGACACAGAGAGAGATAGAGAGACTGAGAGAGACAACAGAGAGAGATAGAGAGACTGGAGAGAGACCACAGAGAGAGATAGAGAGACTGAGAGAGACACAGAGAGATGATAGAGAGACTGAGAGACGACAGACAGAGAGAGTAGAGAGACGAAGAGACACAGAGAGATAGAGAGATAGAGAGACACGAGAGAGACATAGATGAGACTGAGAGAGTCCATAGAGAGAACAAACTGAAAGAGACAGAATGATCAGATGGTTAACAGACACAGCGAGAGATAGACACTGTGTAGACAGATCAGAATGGTTAGAAGATTAGAAACGACAGTGGAGTAGTAGACCGTAGAGAAGACAGACAGAGAGAGACCAACTGAATGGTGTGATTCAGAGTAAAAGAGAGACTGAGAAGACATACAGTGTAGAGACGCAAAGACGTGATAGAAGAATGAGACAGACAGTGAGCCTAGGGCTGATGAGAACAGACAAAGATAAGGGTATCAAGACAGAAGGAGTGGCCATTAGTGTGAAACAACTAGAATGTGTTTCTAAGGACTGTGGGTACTGACCGGGCTGGTCCATCAGTGTGAGACAACTAGAATGATGTTTCTGTAATGGACTGTGGGTTACCTGACCCTGTGGCTGGTCCATCACTGTGGACAACTAGAATGATGTTTCTGTAATGGACTGTGGGTTACCTGACCCTGTGGCTGGTCCATCGCTGTGGACAACTAGAATGATGTTTCTGTAATGGACTGTGGGTTACCTGACCCTGTGGCTGGTCCATCACTGTGGACAACTAGAATGATGTTTCTATAATGGACTGTGGGTTACCTGACCCTGTGGCTGGTCCATCAGTGTGAACAACTAGAATGGTGTTTCTATAATGGACTGTGGCTGGTCCATCAGTGTGAACAACTAGAATGATGTTTCTATAATGGACTGTGGGTTACCTGACCCTGTGGCTGGTCTATCATTGTGAACAACTAGAATATTGTTTCTATAATGGATTGTGGCTGGTCCATCAGTGTGAACAACTAGAATGATGTTTCTATAATGGACTGTGGCTGGTCCATCAGTGTGAACAACTAGAATGGTGTTTCTATAATGGACTGTGGCTGGTCCATCAGTGTGAACAACTAGAATGGTGTTTCTATAATGGACTGTGGCTGGTCCATCAGTGTGAACAACTGGAATGATGTTTCTATAATGGACTGTGGCTGGTCCATCAGTGTGAACAACTAGAATGATGTTTCTATAATGGACTGTGGCTGGTCCATCAGTGTGAACAACTAGAATGTTGTTTCTATAATGGACTGTGGCTGGTCCATCAGTGTGAACAACTAGAATGATGTTTCTATAATGGACTGTGGCTGGTCCATCAGTGTGAACAACTAGAATGTTGTTTCTATAATGGACTGTGGGTTACCTGACCCTGTGGCTGGTCCATGAGTGTGGACAACTAGAATATTGTTTCTATAATGGACTGTGGGTTACCTGACCCTGTGGCTGGTCCATCAGTGTGGACAGTGTATGTCCTGCAGACTGACGAAACAATGGGACAGGTTTTGTTTACATTCACTGACGGATGTGTTGTTGTCTTCTGTGTCAAGTGTCCACTTCTTATCACACCGCTCACACGCTCACACTTCCACTTCTGTTGTTTTCATAGAAAGTTTGGTTTGTGTTCCGTGTGCGTGTGTGTGTGTGTGTCGTGTGTGTGTGTGTGTGTGTGTGTGTGTATGTGTGTGTGTGTGTGTGTGTGTGTGTGTGTTGTTTTGTGTGTGTGTGTGTGTGTGTGTGTGTGTGTGTGTGTGTGTGTGTGTGTGTGTGTGTGTGTGTTCGTTCTTTAATTTAACGTCTGTTCACTATGAATAATATTAGACGGGGGGTGGGGGGGATGGAGGATGAGAGGTGGGCGAGTTGCATTGTGGGGAGAGGGGAGACAGAATAAAAGACATAAATAAGTGGGTAAATAGAAAAATGGAACAAGATCTTAATACTAACAAT
>CM060308.1:104617917-104627917 GCA_030674185.1 Monoplex corrugatus | reverse complement strand
TTGGCCTGTTCACTGTCCATCTTAATGCTCCAGTCATTGTGGTGTGTCAGTTGGCCTGTTCACTGTCCATCTTAATGCTCCAGTCATTGTGGTGGTGTGTCAGTTGACCTGTTCACTGTCCATCTTAATGCTCCAGTCATTGTGGTGGTGTGTCAGTTGACCTGTTCACTGTCCATCTTAATGCTCCAGTCATTGTGGTGTGTCAGTTGGCCTGTTCACTGTCCATCTTAATGCTCCAGTCATTGTGGTAGTGTGTCAGTTGACCTGTTCACTGTCCATCTTAATGCTCCAGTCATTGTGGTGTGTCAGTTGGCCTGTTTACTGTCTATCTTAATGCTCCAGTCATTGTGGTGGTGTGTCAGTTGGCCTGTTCACTGTCCATCTTAATGCTCCAGTCATTGTGGTGTGTCAGTTGGCCTGTTCACTGTCCATCTTAATGCTCCAGTCATTGTGGTGGTGTGTCAGTTGGCCTGTTCACTGTCCATCTTAATGCTCCAGTCATTGTGGTGTGTCAGTTGGCCTGTTCACTGTCCATCTTAATGCTCCAGTCATTGTGGTGGTGTGTCAGTTGGTCTGTTCACTGTCCATCTTAATGTTTCAGTCATTGTGGTGGTGTGTCAGTTGGCCTGTCCACTGTCCATCTTAATGCTTCAGTCATTGTGGTGGTGTGTCAGTTGGCCTGTTCACTGTCCATCTTAATGCTCCAGTCATTGTGATGGTGTTCACTGTCCATCTTAATGCTCCAGTCATTGTGGTGTGTGTCAGTTGGTCTGTTCACTGTCCATCTTAATGCTTCAGTCATTTTGGTGGTGTGTCAGTTGGCCTGTTCACTGTCCATCTTAATGCTTCAGTCATTGTGGTGGTGTGTCAGTTGGTCTGTTCACTGTCAATCTTAATGCTTCAGTCATTGTGGTGGTGTGTCAGTTGACCTGTTCACTGCCCATCTTAAGGCTCCAGTCATTGTGATGGTGTTCACTGTCCATCTTAATGCTCCAGTCATTGTGATGGTGTGTCAGTTGGCATGTTCACTGTCCATCTTAATGCTTCAGTCATTGTGGTGGTGTGTCAGTTGACCTGTTCACTGTCCATCTTAATGCTCCAGTCATTGTGGTGGTGTGTCAGTTGGCCTGTTTACTGCCCATCTTAATGCTCCAGTCATTGTTGTAGTGTGTCAGTCATTGTGGTGGTGTGTCAGTCATTGTGGTAGTGTGTCAGTCATTGTGGTGGTGTGTCAGTTGGTCTGTTTACTGTCCATCTTAATGCTCCAGTCATTGTGGTGGTGTGTCAGTTGACCTGTTCACTGTCCATCTTAATGCTCCAGTCATTGTGATGGTGTGTCAGTTGGCCTGTTCACTGTCCATCTTAATGCTCCAGTCATTGTGGTGGTGTGTCAGTTGGCCTGTTCACTGTCCATCTTAACGTTCCAGTCATTGTGGTGGTGTGTCAGTTGGCCTGTTCACTGTCCATCTTAATGCTCCAGTCATTGTGGTGGTGTGTTAGTTGACCTGTTCACTGTCCATCTTAATGCTCCAGTCATTGTGGTGGTGTCAGTTGACCTGTTCACTGTCCATCTTAATGCTCCAGTCATTGTGGTGGTGTGTCAGTCATGTGGTGGTGTGTCAGTTGGCCTGTTCACTGTCCATCTTAATGCTCCAGTCATTGTGGTGGTGTGTCAGTTGGCCTGTTCACTGTCCATCTTAATGCTCCAGTCATTGTGGTGGTGTGTCAGTTGGCCTTTTCACTGTCCATCTTAATGCTCCAGTCATTGTGGTGGTGTGTCAGTTGGCCTGTTCACTGCCATCTTAATGCTCTAGTCATTGTGGTGGTGTGTCAGTTGGTCTGTTTACTGTCCATCTTAATGCTCTAGTCATTGTGGTGGTGTGTCAGTTGGCCTGTTCACTGCCCATCTTAATGCTCTAGTCATTGTGGTGGTGTGTCAGTTGGCCTGTTCACTGCCCATCTTAATGCTCTAGTCATTGTGGTGGTGTGTCAGTTGGCCTGTTCACTGCCCATCTTAATGCTCTAGTCATTGTGGTGGTGTGTCAGTTGGCCTGTTCACTGCCCATCTTAATGCTCTAGTCATTGTGGTGGTGTGTCAGTTGGCCTGTTCACTGTCCATCTTAATGCTCCAAGTCATTGTGGTGGTGTGTCAGTCATGTGGTGGTGTGTCAGTTGACCTGTTTACTGTCCATCTTAATGCTCCAGTCATTGTGGTGGTGTGTCAGTCATGTGGTGGTGTGTCAGTCTTGCTGGTGGTGTGTCAGTCATTGTGGTGGTGTGTCAGTCAGTGTGGTGGTGTGTCAGTCAGTGTGGTGGTGTGTCAGTCAGTGTGGTGGTGTGTCAGTCAGTGTGGTGGTGTGTCAGTCAGTGTGGTGGTGTGTCAGTCAGTGTGGTGGTGTGTCAGTCAGTGTGGTGGTGTGTCAGTCAGTGTGGTGGTGTGTCAGTCAGTGTGGTGGTGTGTCAGTCAGTGTGGTGGTGTGTCAGTCATGGTGGTGGTGTGTCAGTCAGAGTGGTGGTGTGTCAGTCATGGTGTTGGTGTGTCAGTCATTGTGGTGGTGTGTCAGTCAGTGTGGTGGTGTGTCAGTCATTGTGTCAGTCATGGTGGTGGTGTGTCAGTCTTGCTGGTGGTGTGTCAGTCATGGTGGTGGTGTGTCAGTCAGTGTGGTGGTGTGTCAGTCATGGTGGTGGTGTGTCAGTCTTGCTGGTGGTGTGCAGTCATGGTGGTGGTGTGTCAGTCAGTGTGGTGGTGTGTCAGTCATGGTGGTGGTGTGTCAGTCAGTGTGGTGGTGTGTCAGTCAGTGTGGTGGTGTGTCAGTCATTGTGTCAGTCATGGTGGTGGTGTGTCAGTCTTGCTGGTGGTGTGTCAGTCTTGCTGGTGGTGTGTCAGTCAGTGTGGTGGTGTGTCAGTCAGTGTGGTGGTGTGTCAGTCATGGTGGTGGTGTGTGTTCAGTCAGTGTGGTGGTGTGTCAGTCAGTGTGGTGGTGTGTCAGTCATTGTGTCAGTCATGGTGGTGGTGTGTCAGTCTTGCTGGTGGGTGTGTCAGTCATGGTGGTGGTGTGTCAGTCAGTGTGGTGGTGTGTCAGTCATGGTGGTGGTGTGTCAGTCTTGCTGGTGGTGTGTCAGTCATGGTGGTGGTGTGTCAGTCAGTGTGGTGGTGTGTCAGTCATGGTAGTGGTGTGTCAGTCAGTGTGGTGGTGTGTCAGTCAGTGTGGTGGTGTGTCAGTCATTGTGTCAGTCATGGTGGTGGTGTGTCAGTCTTGCTGGTGGTGTGTCAGTCATGGTGGTGATGTGTCAGTCAGTGTGGTGGTGTGTCAGTCAGTGTGGTGGTGTGTCAGTCAGTGTGGTGGTGTGTCAGTCAGTGTTGGTGGTGGTGTGTCAGTCAGTGTGGTGGTGTGTCAGTCATGGTGGTGGTGTGTCAGTCAGTGTGGTGGTGTGTCAGTCATGGTGGTGGTGTGTCAGTCAGTGTGGTGGTGTGTCAGTCAGTGTGGTGGTGTGTCAGTCATTGTGTCAGTCATGGTGGTGGTGTGTCAGTCATGGTGGTGGTGTGTCAGTCAGTGTGGTGATATGTCAGTCATTGTGTCAGTCATGGTGGTGGTGTGTCAGTCATTGTGGTGGTGTGTCAGTCAGTGTGGTGGTGTGTCAGTCAGTGTGGTGGTGTGTCAGTCATTGTGTTAGTCAGTGTGGTGGTGTGTCAGTCATTGTGTCAGTCAGTGTGGTGGTGTGTCAGTCATGCTGGTGGTGTGTCAGTCATTGTGATGGTGTGTCAGTCAGTGTGGTGGTGTGTCAGTCAGTGTGGTGGTGTGTCAGTCAAGGTGGTGGTGTGTCAGTCAGTGTGGTGGTGTGTCAGTCAGTGTGGTGGTGTGTCAGTCATGGTGGTGGTGTGTCAATGTTTGATACGTTCTGTCTCTTTCCCTATTTCAAGACCTTGTCAAGGCGTAAGGTTCTCCACACGTGAATAGATCATCATCATCATCAGGTGCCCTGCCGCATGGCGTTGGCGATCATGGACTTCCATCTGTCTCTATCTCCCGTTGCCCCTAGCATCTCCCCCCACCCTCCTCGTCCCCAGCCACTCTGCAAGTCCGTCCAGCATTTTCTCCCTTGGTCTACCTGGTACCTCTCTTTCCCTCCAGCTTTCCCGTTGTGACCAGGTGCTCCAAATCCCCTTCCTCATAAAATGGCCTATAAATGTTGCCTGTCTTTCCCTAATCTTTCTTATGAGTGATCTACTTGTGTCTGCCTCCATCAAGACTGTCTCGTTTGTTTTCTTTGCTGTCCTTGGAACTCTCAACATAGTGAATAGATAGACAGCAGAAATAAAGGGCGAGAACTAATAGGAAGAACTCTCAAGTCATGGAATGAAAAAGTTAAGGTGCTGGTGGACAGGGTGAGGGAGTGAAAAGGTTAAGGTGCTGGTGGACAGGGTGAGGGAGTGAAAAGGTTAAGGTGCTGGTGGACAGGGTGAGGGAGTGAAAACGTTTAAGATGCTGGTGGACAGGGTGAGGGAGTGAAAACGTTTAAGATGCTGGTGGACAGGGTGAGGGAGTGAAAACGTTTAAGATGCTGGTGGACAGGGTGAGGGAGTGAAAACGTTTAAGATGCTGGTGAATGCTGGTTTTATACCTACTTTTCATCATTTTAATTCAGCCGCTCAAGTCGGACATTTTATCTGTGAACTGTGTTTACATCTTAGCCTACTGTGTTCGCCCAACGCTACAGCTTCCAAATCTTTGTGTTCTGCGTTCTCTGGATTTAAGTGTTGTGAACTGACCAACCCACACACCAACCTGCAAGTATCTTCCTCTCCTGCCTGGCTCGCAATTATGGACCCGTCTTTTATAAAACAAATTGGACTGACACTTTTTAAACACAGCAAGTGCTACCTCGGTGGAGGCGTCTACCAGCACATACGAACACTAGGGCTGTGTCCTAAGCCCCGCACTGCGCGATCCTGTCGTGGTGGACGTCTCCACCGTCTTTGGCACAACCTGCCTCCTGCCCGACGCCACTTTTCGTCTCCTGCTTCTTCTTCTCCTCCACTGCCCCTGCCCTCGACCTCGCTGCTGCAAGCTTCGTCTCCTCCTCTGCCGTCTTCGACTTCGCCTTCTTTCCTGATGGTGCCGCTTTCGCCTTCTGTCCCGTCGGTGCCGCCTTCGTCGCCACCTCGGCCGCCACCATATGACTGTGATAGGCTGAAACTATGCCTTTTTAATGCTCAGTCAACATGCACTGATGGCAAAGCCGAAGTCATTGCTGATTTTATCGCAGATGAGCATGTTGACATTGCTTTTATCACAGAGACATGGCTTAACCCCCTTGGTCACGAACCTATACATGCTAGCCTCACTCCGAGTGGTTACAGACTTGCTTCTTTCCATCGCTCATCCCGAGGTGGCGGTATCGCCATCCTCTACAACGACTCACTCCATTCCCGCCTATCTTTCTTGCAGTCTCTGCCTTTCTCCCATCCTTCTTTCGAGCACGTTGAAGTATCCTTCCAATCCACCCCTCACCCCATCACCTTCTCCTGTGTCTATCGACCCCCACCTAGCTCTGCCAACAAACTCACCACATCCACGTTTCTCTCTGACTTTGACCAATTGCTTGACCACTACTGCCTCTTACCTGGAAATCTCATCATTCTAGGTGATATCAATGTCCACTATGACAACACTCACCGTTATGACACAAGACATATCATCAACTCTCTGTCCAATCACAATATGACTCAACACATTTCTGAACCAACCCATCAAAAAGGTCACATTCTTGACTGGATCATTTCTCGTGATCACCACAATTCCGCTACTGACAACTGCTTAGTTCTTTCTACCCGTCTAACTTCAGCCCTTCTATCTGACCACTCTGCAATTCTCTGTTCTCTCGACATTTCTCCTCCTTCCCGTTCCATGCGCACAGTGACTCGACGCAATCTCAAATCTATCGACCTCTCCACATTTTCATCTGATGCCTCCCGTCTCCTTTCTGAAAAGTCACATAATCTTGCCGATGAATTCTATACTACTCTCCACCATCTTCTGGACACTCATGCTCCAGCCACAACCCGTCTTTTACCTGACCGCCCCCTACCCCCTGGCTCACTCATGAGATCGCCTGTGCAAAACGTGCCCGCCGCAGAGCAGAGCGCCGCTGGCGCAAATCCAAACTCACTGTACACAGGCAACTTTTCCAAGCCTCTAAAACAAAAGTATCCACCCTCATTGCATCAGCAAAACAAGCTATTTCCAAACCAAAATCCTGAATGCCTCTTCTTCAAAAGAACTCTTTACAACCATGAATCATCTCCTTGGCACACGAAAAGATTTACCTCTCCCAACAAAACATACAAATGAAGAACTCCCATCTGTATTCTCCAACTATTTCACCACCAAAATACAAACTCTTCGTGACAGGCTTGACAGGACACCCTGTCAACCATGCCCACCTGACCCTTCCTTCTCTGGCACACCTCTTACTACTTTTACCCCAGTCTCACAAGAAGAAATTCTCAACACAATCAGATCCATGTCGTTCAAAACCTGCGAACTGGATCCTCTTCCAGGTTCTCTCTACTCCGACTGTCTCCCTACTCTCCTCCCGTTCATCACTGACATCATCAACACTTCTCTTCAAACTGGAACTGTCCCAGATTCTTTCAAGTCTGCTATTGTTCACCCTCTCCTCAAGAAACACAATTTAGACCCAAATGAACTGAAAAATTACCGGCCTATCTCTAATCTCTCTTTCTTGTCAAAACTCCTTGAAAAAGTCGTCCTCAACCAGATGAACTCTCATCTGTCTGCCAACAATCTCCTCAATCCTTTCCAGTCAGCCTACCGCCAGTGCCATAGCACTGAAACTGCCCTACTACACATTCTCAACAATCTCCTCCTTGCAACTGATACTGGCAAAGTCTCTCTCCTCACACTCCTTGATCTGTCTGCAGCCTTTGATTCCATTGATCATGGTATTCTCCTTTCTAGACTTCATCATACTTTTGGCATCTCTGACATTGCTCTGTCTTGGTTCACTTCATACCTATCAAGCATAAAACAAACCGTTCTCATCAATGGCACTTACTCTCGACCTGCATACCTGACCTGTGGTGTTCCACAAGGATCTGTCCTTAGCCCTGTTCTTTTCACTCTTTACACCTCCCCCCTGTCCACCATCATCAACTCCCACTCTATAAAACACCACTTCTATGCTGATGACACCCAACTTCAAGACAGTGACTCACCTGAAAATATACAGCGCCTGTTGACTCGCACCACTGAGTGTTACTCAGACATTAAGAACTGGATGACGTTCAACAAACTTCAGCTTAATGACGACGAGACAGAAGCTATCCTCATTGGCACCCGTCAGAAACTTTCTCAGCTGCCTCCTCTTTCTCTCCCATTATGTAACACATCAGTCCCAATTTCTGATTCAGCTAAAAACCTTGGTGTCTGCATTGACTCTACCCTCTCCATGAACAACTTTGTTTCTCAAACTGCCAGATCCTGCTACTATCATCTCCATCGTATAAGGCTGATCAGGAAGTATCTCTCTGTGGAAACAACTGCAAAACTCGTTCACTCCTTCATAATGTCTCGCATTGACTATTGCAATTCACTCCTGTCTGGTCTTCCTGCCTCCACCATTCACATCCTACAGCGCATTCAAAACAATGCTGTACGCCTTGTACTCAAAAAGAAAAAAGCTGACCACATATCTCCTCTCCTGGCACAACTTCACTGGCTCCCTGTATCAAAGCGCATACAGTACAAACTAGACACCATGTGCTACAAAAGCCTCAATAACGCAGCCCCCGATTACCTGTCAAGCCTACTTGAGATCTATGTTCCCTCACGTACCCTCCGCTCTGCCTCCGATCCTCTGACTTTTCGCTTTCCACGCACTAAGCTCAATACCTATGGTCCACGAGCCTTCTCTGTTTCTGGTCCACTCTCCTGGAACAAACTTCCTCTCTCAGTCCGTCAGCAACCTACTTTTGTCTACTTCAAGTCCGCTCTCAAAACTCACCTTTTCTCCTCCCATAAAATCCTAACCTCACTCAACCCCCCCTCTGCAGCCTGTCTCCGCTCGGAGGGAATCACATGGTTATAATAATATATTTGTATATGCTATGCTCTCTATAATTTTCCATTGCTTTTTGTATTCTTTCTCCCCATTTATAGCCATGCGTGTGTGTGAGTGTGTGTGTGTGTGTGTGTGTGTGGTGCGTGTGCGTGCGTGCGTGCGTGCGTGCTTGCGTGTGTGTCTGCTTCATCGCTTAGATTGATTTTATCAGATTTTGCGCTATAATTAAATTATTATGGTGACGTGAGGAGTGTAACGTTTAAGATTGGTGGACAGGGTGAGGAGTTGAAAAAATTGAGATGCTGGTGGACAGGGTGAGGGATGTGAAAAAGTTGAGATGCTGGTGGACAGGGTGAGGGAGTGAAAACGTTTAAGATGCTGGTGGACAGGGTGAGGGAGTGAAAAAGTTGAGATGCTGGTGGACAGGGTGAGGGAGTGAAAAGTTGAGATGCTGGTGGACAGGGTGAGGGAGTGAAAATTAAGTTCTGGAGTGGGTGAGTTGGATGCTGGTGACAGGGTGAGGGAGTGAAAAGTTTAGATGCTGGTGGACAGGGTGAGGGAGTGAAAAAGTTCAGATGCTGGTGGACAGGGTGAGGGAGTGAAAAGGTTAAGATGCTGGTGGACAGGGTGAGGGAGTGAAAAAGTTGAGATGCTGGTGGATAGAGAGAGGGCGAGAGAGAGAAGCTGATGGATAGAATTAGGGCGTGAAAGAGTTAAGCAGCTGTGGATAAGGTGAGGGATTGAAAGGGTTAAGAAGCTGGTGGATATGGTGAGGGAGAGGGAGAGAGAGAAGCTGATGGATAGGATTATGGAGAGAGGGAGAAAGAGAAGCTGGTGGAAGGGTGAGGCAGGGAAAGAGTTACAAAGCTGGTGGACAGGGTGAGGGAATGGAAGAGTTTCCTAGGCAGAGACAGAGATAGGGTGGTGATTGGAGGTCCGCCATGATGGTGACGTCATCACTGGGCGTTATCACACACAAACACCTGCTTCCTGTCAGTCCTTCCTGTCTGGCGCGAGCGGTGCACGGGCTTTGATGCACGTTTCCAGTCAGTGCACGGTGATGTCGTGTTTATGTGGTGTGTGCACGTCGTCAACGTGTGAACAGGATGTAGGTTACAACAACAACTATGACGATAAGAACAACAACAATAACAACAACAACAACAATGACAACAACAACGACAATGACGACAATGACAACGACAATAACAACTATCATCAAAAGACGAAGATGTTCATGATAAATGGAGAAGAAGGAAAATTTGGAGTTTGTTCATAAATGATTATTATACTCGGATAATTCCATGCGCGCTCCATCCGAATCTGCCAACAGTTATGTGACAGACTCCTTGATCCTGCGCAAAACAGCAAGTGCTGACAGTGTTGAAATGGGAAGGGGAAGTGGACCTATGAACACTGACACCACTACAATTATTGGAGAGTTAAGATGGGCAAAAAGAGAGGAGGAGAGAGAGAGAGGAGAGAGAGAGAGAGAGAGAGAGAGAGAACAAATTTAAGGAACAAATTGTATTTACAGGGTATGAAAGAAGCAAAATGTCTGCTTATTTACATCCAGTCATCACACATGGAGGGTCCACATCACACTACACATACATAAAGAGACAGATAGACAGACTGACAGACACAGACAGACATAGAGAGACAGACAGAGACTGACTAGACAGAGACAGACATAGAGAGACAGGAGACAGACAGACAGAGACAGACAGACAGACAGAGAGACAGACAGACAGACAGACAGAGACAGACATAGAGAGACAGACAGACAGAGAGAGAGTGGAGAGAGAGAGAGTGAGAGAGAGAGAGTGAGAGAGAGAGTGAGAGAGAGAGAATGAGTAAGAGAGAGAGTGAGAGAGAGTGAGAGAGTGATGGAGACAGTGAGAGAGAGAGTGTG
>CM060308.1:104605417-104612917 GCA_030674185.1 Monoplex corrugatus | reverse complement strand
AGTGGACCTATGAAACAGTAAGCTGACACCACCAGAATGATGGACACAGTAAGATGGGCAGCCAACACGCCAGTGGACCTATCAAACAGTAAGCTGACACCACCAGAATGATGGACACAGTAAGATGGGCTGCCAACAGGCCAGTGGACCTATGAAACAGTAAGCTGACACCACCAGAATGATGGTAACATTAAGATGGGCAGCCAACAGGCCAGTGGACCTATCAAACAGTAAGCTGACACCACCAGGATGATGGACACAGTAAGATGGGCAGCCAACAGGCCAGTGGACCTATCAAACAGTAAGCTGACACCACCAGAATGATGGACACAGTAAGATGGGCAGCCAACAGGCCAGTGGACCTATCAAACAGTAAGCTGACACCACCAGAATGATGGACACAGTAAGATGGGCAGCCAACAGGCCAGTGGACCTATGAAACAGTAAGCTGACACCACCAGAATGATGGACACAGTAAGATGGGCAGCCAACAGGCCAGTGGACCTATCAAACAGTAAGCTGACACCACCAGAATGATGGACACAGTAAGATGGGCTGCCAACAGGCCAGTGGACCTATGAAACAGTAAGCTGACACCACCAGAATGATGGTAACATTAAGATGGGCAGCCAACAGGCCAGTGGACCTATCAAACAGTAAGCTGACACCACCAGATGATGGACACAGTAAGATGGGCAGCCAACAGGCCAGTGGACCTATCAAACAGTAAGCTGACACCACCAGAATGATGGACACAGTAAGATGGGCAGCCAACAGGCCAGTGGACCTATGAAACAGTAAGCTGACACCACCAGAATGATGGACACAGTAAGATGGGCAGCCAACAGGCCAGTGGACCTATCAAACAGTAAGCTGACACCACCAGAATGATGGACACAGTAAGATGGGCTGCCAACAGGCCAGTGGACCTATCAAACAGTAAGCTGACAACACCAGAATGATGGAAACATTAAGATGGGCAGTCAACAGGCCAGTGGACCTATCAAACAGTAAGCTGACACCACCAGAATGATGGACACAGTAAGATGGGCAGTCAACAGGCCAGTGGACCTATCAAACAGCAGGCTGACACAACAAGAATGATGGAAATATTAAGATGGGCAGCCAACAGGCCAGTGGACCTATCAAACAGTAAGGCTGACACCACCAGAATGATGGAAATATTAAGATGGGCAGCCAACAGGCCAGTGGACCTATGAAACAGTAAGCTGACACCACCAGAATGATGGAAACATTAAGATGGACAGCCAACAGGCCAGTGGACCTATAAACAGTAAGCTGACACCACCAGAATGATGGAAACATTAAGAAGGGGAGCCAACAGGCCAGTGGACCTATCAAACAATAAGCTGACACCACCAGAATGATGGTAACATTAAGATGGGCAGCCAACAGGACAGTGGACCTATCAAACAGTAAGCTGACACCACCAGAAGGATGGAAACATTGAGATGGACAGCCAACAGGCCAGTGGACCTATCAAACAGTAAGCTGACACCACCAGAATGATGATAACATAAGATGGGCAGCCAACAGGCCAGTGGACCTATCAAACAGTAAGCTGTCACCACCAGAATGATGGAAACATTGAGATGGACAGCCAACAGTGCCATTGGACTTATCAAACAGTAAGCTGACACACCAGAATGATAGAAATATTAAGATGGGCAGCCAACAGGCCAGTGGACCTATGAAACAGTAAGCTGACACCACCAGAATGATGGAAACATTAAGATGGACAGCCAACAGGCCAGTGCACCTATAAACAGTAAGCTGACACCACCAGAATGATGGAAACATTGAGATGGACAGCCAACAGGCCGGTGGACCTATCAAACAGTAAGCTCACACCACCAGAATGATGGAAACATTAAGATGGGCAGCCAACAGGCCAGTGGACCTATGAAACAGTAAGCTGACACCACCAGAATAATGGAACATTAAGATGGGCAGCAACAGGCCAGTGGACGTATGAAACAGTAAGCTGACACCACCAGAATGATGGAAACATTAGATGGACAACCAACAGGCCAGTGCACCTATGAAACACTAAGTTGACTCAAGCAGAATGATGGAACCATTGAGATAGGCAGCCAACAGGCAAGTGAACCTATCAAACAGTAAGCTGACACCACCAGAATGATGGTAACATTAAGATGGGCAGCCAACAGACCAGTGGACCTATGAAACAGTAAGCTGACACCACCAGAATGATGGAAACATTGAGATGGACAACCAACAGGCCAGTGGACCTATCAAACAGTAAGCTGACACCACCAGAATGATGGAAACATTGAGATGGACAGCCAACAGGCCAGTGGACCTATCAAACAGTAAGCTGACACCAGCAGAATGATGGAAACATTAAGATAGACAGCCAACAGGCCAGTGGACCTATGAAACAGTAAGCTGACACCACCAGAATGATGGAAACATTAAGATGGGCAGCCAACAGGCCAGTGCACCTATGAAACACTAAGTTGACTCAAGCAGAATGATGGAACATTGAGATAGGCAGCAACAGGCCAGTGACCTATCAAACATAAGCTGACACACCAGAATGATGGTAACATTAAGATGGGCAGCCAACAGGCCAGTGGACCTATGAAACAGTAAGCTGACACCACCAGAATGATGGAAACATTAGATGGACAACCAACAGGCCAGTGGACCTATCAAACAGTAAGCTGACACCACCAGAATGATGGAAACATTGAGATGGACAGCAACAGGCCAGTGGACCTACAAACAGTAAGCTGACACACCAGAATGATGGAAACATTAAGATAGGACAGCCAACAGGCCAGTGGACCTATCAAACAGTAAGCTGACACCACCAGAATGATGGAAACATTAAGATAGGCAGCCAACAGGCCAGTGGACCTATGAAACAGTAAGCTGACACCACCAGAATGATGGAAACATTAAGATGGGCAGCCAACAGGCCAGTGGACCTTGAAACAGTAAGCTGACACCACCAGAATGATGGAAACATTAAGATGGGCAGCCAACAGGCCAGTGGACCTATCAAACAGTAAGCTGACACCACCAGAATGATGGTAAACATTAAGATGGGCAGCCAACAGGCCAGTGGACCTATCAAACAGTAAGCTGACACCACCAGATGATGGAAACATTAGAGATGGCAGCCAACAGGCCAGTGGACCTATCAAACAGTAAGCTGACACCACCAGAATGATGGAAACATTGAGATGGACAGCCAACAGGCCAGTGGACCTATCAAACATAAGCTGACACCACCAGAATGATGGTAACATTAAGATAGACAGCCAACAGGCCAGTGGACCTATGAAACAGTAAGCTGACACCACCAGAATGATGGAAACATTAAGATAGGCAGCCAACAGGCCAATGGACCTATGAAACAGTAAGCTGACACCACCAGAATGATGGAAACATTAAGATAGGACAGCCAACAGGCCAGTGGACCTATCAAACAGTAAGCTGACACCACCAGAATGATGGAAACATTAAGATGGGCAGCCAACAGGCCAGTGGACCTATCAAACAGTAAGCTGACACCACCAGAATGATGGAAACATTAAGATGGACAGCCAACAGGCCAGTGGACCTATCAAACAGTAAGCGAACACCACCAGAATAATGGACACATTTAGATGGGCATATATATATATATGGATTATGGAGAAGTGGTGGTGGTGGTGATTGTGGTGGTAATTATTGTTTTATTGTTGTTATTGCTGTTGTTGTTGTTTTTGCTGTTTTTGTTGTTTTTGCTGTTGTTGTTGTTTTTGCTTTTGTTTTGTTTTGCTGTTGTTGTTGCTGTTGTGTTTTTGTGTCGTGGGTGGTGATGATGGTGGTGATGGTGATGATGGTGGTGATGGTGGTGATGGTGGTGATGGTGGGATGGTGGTGATGGTGTTGATGGTGGTGATGGTGGTTTTGGGCTTCGTTTTGTTTTTGTTTTTGTTTTCGTTTGTTGTTGTTGTTCTTCTTCTTCTTGTTTCTCATCCAACCACTGTTTTCTCGGATACGTGTATGCACATTGTTTGTCCACACTGCACAGGTAAACTATTGCTGCACAGTCTGCACACATCACTGGGTGTGCATTCTTGATTCCTTCACGTTTCCATCAGCTACGGAACTTTGATGTGGCTTACTGGATCTTTAACGCATGCATTCCATGTTCTTCGTGCATATTAAACAAGCAGAGGGTTGGGGCACTGACTTGCCAGATGGAAAAGATCCTCACCTTTTCCCAACAAGACAGCACTGACATCTGTCCATATACAGCGATCTTTACGTCACACAAGGGGGATTACTCTTCCACACACCTGATCCATATTTGGCCCAAAACCGTTCACAAACAGCTCAGGAATGTTTGCTGACACATGTGTGTGTACACAAGGGCGTGCACACGCCGCACGCATACACACACACACACATACACACACACACAACACAACACACACACACACACACACACACACACACACACAATCTTTTCTCTCCCTCCCCTGTCTGTCTGTCTCTCTCTCTCTCTCTCTCTGTCTCTCTCTGTCTCTCTCTCTCTCTGTCTCTCTCTCTCTGTCTCGCTCTCTTCAGAGAGAAAGAGTGACAGACACAGAGAGACAGAGAGAGTGACGGAGAGAGAGAGAGAGAGACAGAGAGAGGGAGAGAGAGAGAGAGATAAACACGTGACTCAGGCCACACCAACTATTGTGACTGACCCAGTAAACAAAGCTGTAACACCTTCAGGCCCGTGGTAGCTGGGCGCCACATTCCCTGGGTGTGTACAGACAGGTAAAGACCACTTGGCTGTCCCTTGTGGTCACACTACACACACACACAGACAAACATACACACACACACATACACTACACACACATACACACACACACATACATACACACACACACTACACACACACCCGTCATTGGCCATACACATGCCATCCTATCTTGCCATCCTCCTGCAGAGTTACAAACCTTCTCGAACGCTCCGCTCTTCTGACACCTCACTGTTGACTGTTCCTCGCTTCTCTCTAGACACCTTTGGTAAAAAATCTTTCTCTGTCTTTGGCCCAAATGTATGGAACTCTCTACCACTGTCTCTCAGAAAAACTAAGTGTTTCTCAACCTTCAAACGGCACCAGAAAACCCACCTCTTTCAAACACATCTAACCTGAAGAGCCTTCGTTTGCAAGTCTGTCATCAGACTAATCTCTCCTGCCTGTATAACAGTATTTTGTATAAGGGCCTATAGAGCGAGGTGTGTGTGTGCGTGCATGTGTGTATGTGTGTGTGTGTGTGTGTGTGTGTGTGTGTGTGTGTGTGTGTGTGTGTTGTGTGTGTGTGTGCTTGAGTGAGCATGTGTGTGTATCACTGTATGTGTACAGCTGAGGAGGGGATAGGGGAGAAATTGAGTGGGAAAGAGACTGAAATACTTTAAGAAACTTTTTTAAATCTTTGTTTGTATGTAAATTGTGATGTATGATATGCGAATAGTTTATAATTTGTGAGGTAATTTTGATTGTCAAGGTGTTAATGCTGTAATACTGAAGTTATAATGTTTTTCCTGTATATGGATTAGAATTTTTCTGTTTTTATCTTCATTCAAAATATTGATTATAATTTTATGTACAACTATTGCATGCATAAACACACACACACGCATGCAAACATAGCACACGCACACATTCACACACACACACACACACACACACACACACACACACACACACACACACACATTCTTACAAACATACACGCGCACAGCAACGCACACCACGCACACACACACGTACATACACACACACACGTACGGAAGCACACACACGCAGCAATGTATAAACACAGTATGCCTCTTTATTCATATGAAAAATCTGTTAATCTCTTTATCATTACATAAGTCAGTGTTTAAATTTTAATATTCTGTGGTTTCTTATGTGTCTTCTTACTTGTATAGCTTTAATGTTAGTTGTTATCTTATTGTGTATGTAATTGTGAACATTTTTTATCACCTTTTGCCTTTCTTGCGAAATGTAAAGCGCTGGTGAGCATGTTTTTATATGGAATATGCGCTATACATATAAACATTATTGTTATTATTATTATTACACTTGGTACACATATAGGCCACTTGATTTATCATATTTTCTCTCTCTCTCTCTCTCTTTCTCTCTCTCTCTTTCTCTGTTTGTCTGTCTGTCTGTCTCTCTGTCTCTGTCTCTCTCTCTTTCTCTCTATCCCTCTCTCTCTCTCCCCCTTCTCTCTCTCCTCTCTCTCTCCCTCTCTCTGTACTCTCTTTCTTTTTCTTTTTTTTTCTCTCTGTCATTTTCCGTTTCTCTGTCTTTGTCTCTGTCTGTCTGTATGTCTGTCTGTCTCTCTCTCTCTTTCTCTCTCTCTTACATGATATTTATTCTTCTGTGGTCTTACATTTACTCTTGAGAAAAGACCAGTGTGC
Organism: Monoplex corrugatus; assembly: GCA_030674185.1. NCBI lineage: Eukaryota > Metazoa > Mollusca > Gastropoda > Littorinimorpha > Ranellidae > Monoplex > Monoplex corrugatus. The sequence continues at coordinate 104,606,449 of CM060308.1, read as the reverse complement.
CGAAAATGTGCGCGTGTGTTGTCTGGTTGTATTAACCCTTTGACTACCGCACCCTGTCTACCAGCATCTTGCATTGCCAACCATGCTATCAAAGTAAAAACTCAGACCTTTTGACTCCCTCACCCTATCCACCAGCTTCCTACATGAAGCTGTTGGATAGGATGAGGGAGTCAAAGGATTAAGTTTTTGAGATTAATGGATAGGGTGAGGGAGTCAAAGGGTTAAGTTTTTGTGATTGGTGGATAGGGTGAGGGAGTCAAAGGGTTAAGTTTTTGTGATTGGTGGATAGGGTGAGGGAGTCAAAGGGTTAAGTTTTTGTGATTGGTGGATACAGTGAGGGAGTCAAAGGGTTAAATTTTTGTGATTGGTGGATAGGGTGAGGGAGTCAAGGGGTTAAGTTTTTGTGATTGGTGGATAGGGTGAGGGAGTTAAAGGGTTAAGTTTTTGTGATTGGTGGGTAGAGTGAGGGAGTCAAAGGGTTAAGTTTTTGTGATTGGTGGATAGGGTGAGGGAGTCAAAGGGTTAAGTTTTTGTGATTGGTGGTAGAGTGAGGGAGTCAAAGGGTTAAGTTTTTGTAATTGGTGGAGTGAGGGAGTCAAAGGGTTAAGTTTTTGTGATTGGTGGGTAGGGTGAGGGAGTCAAAGTGTTAAGTTTTTGTGATTGGTGGATAGGATGAGGAGTCAAAGGGTTACATTTTTGTGATTGGTGGACAGAGTGAGGGCGTCAAAGGGTTAAGATTTTGTGATTGGTGGGTAGGGTGAGGAGTCAAAGGGTTACAGTGGCCAGCGACAATGGCCAGTTTGTCATGTTGCTGCCTGGAATTGAACCCAAGACATGAAATCTTAAATCCATAGCTCTACCAAAAAAGAAAGAAAAAGCCGACGGGCCGCGTAAAACATTTGCCAGGAGCCTGGCGAGAAACTGTGGGAATCTGTGTACATAATCATAATGTATGCAAAATTAATCACATACCGTCAGTGAGACGACACCATCAACAACCTGTGACTTGTCTCAGCCTTCTGTCAAGGTACA
>CM060308.1:104590417-104592917 GCA_030674185.1 Monoplex corrugatus | reverse complement strand
CAATACTGCTTACTTACTTCCCCAGTTTTGAAATCAAGCGAAGATTTGCATGCTTGTGCTGCCACTGTCCAATTAAGCAATTCTCTAAACATTAACGTTTTGTCAGTCTACCTACCAACAGGTCCAAATGACCACAACACAGAATGGCTGCGCACTATCCAAGATCAGCAGCGTGGTAAATGGCTAATAGGTGGAGACTTTAATTCCCACTCCCCATTTTGGGAAAAGAACTGTTCTACTGTTACGAGCAATCGTTTGGTAGAAAATATCGTTGATAGTTCGCTTTACCTTCTAAATGATGGTAGTGTCACTAGGATCCCTGATGTTTCCAAACACAGGGCGACAGCCATCGATTTGTCTCTAATCTCACCAGAATTAGCACCATCCTGTACCTGGGAAACTCACAGAGACACTTTGGGAAGCGATCACCTACCTATCATCATAACCATAACTGACAAAAACATCAGGATGAAAGACAGCTCTCCTGAAATTATTCCAAAATATAATTACAAGCGTTCTGACTGGTCCTTATTTCGAACTGCTCTAGCTAATCAAGATTACAGACATTATGAAAGTGAAAATGTAGACATTATGTTTTCTAAATTCCAAGAGTCAATTTTAGCCGCTGCAGACCTATCGATTCCGAAACTCAAATCTTCTAGATCAAATAATCGATTGGGTAATGTTTGGTGGACAGAGGCATGTGAGAAAGCAGTTCAATATAAAAGGAGAAATTCAAAATCTACATCAAAAGCCGGAAACCTGAGGATCATGTCGAAATGAAAAAAGCTAACATCCAATGTAACAAAATCATTGCTGAAGCAAAGAAAGATTATTGGGCATCATTCTGCACAAAAGAAATTTCAGATTTCAAAGATTTCCATAAAGTCTGGACGAAAATGAAACAAATGAAGGATGGAACCAACTTACCTAGGTGTCCGATAATGATTGAAACATGTAACACATTTCCTTCAGACATGGACAAAGCAGAAACTTTTGTGGATCTGTTCGCCAAAAACAGTAAAGTTGAAGGTTTATCTCCTGACTGCAAACATCACAGAGAAATGGAAGATTACAACCCAATCTACACTGATCCAGTACCACAGAATGATCTCTGGTTTAATTCTCCAATCACCTTAGAAGAGCTAAAAAACACAGTACTGTCTCTACACAACAAAAAGAGTTCGGTAGGTGTTGATGCAGTTTCGACTGAAATGATTAAACATCTCCCTGAAAACTACCTTATTTTCCTACACAAAATTTTGCAGAAATGCTGGGTTACTGGAACTGTGCCACAAATCTGGCAAAAGTCTATAGTTATACCAATCTTAAAAACAGGAAAATCGAAAACCGATAAAAACAGTTACAGACCTATTGCTTTAACGTCCCACACAAGCAAACTAATGGAAAGATTGGTCTTAAACAGACTTTTACACTACTGTGATAAAAATAACGTTATTCCGGTAAACCAGGCAGGTTTTAGAAAAGGAAGATCCGCAGTTGAGCACCTAGTTAAACTTACAACTCAGATCAAACAACAGTTTGCCCGCAGAAAAAGTGTTTTAGCTACTTTCTTTGATGTGAAAAAAGCTTACGATCAAGTTTGGCATAAACGTTTATTGTTCAAGCTAAAATCTGTTGGTTTATCGGGCAATATGTTCAATTACATTAAATCTTTTTTAGCTAATAGAACAATTCAGGCAAGAGTGGGAGCTAGTTATTCTTCTTCACGATGCCTCGACATGGGGATTCCACAAGGTTCAGTGATAGCACCTATTTTATTTAATATCCTTATACAGGATCTTCCTAAAGCTCTTTCAAATCGTGTTGTTTTAGTACAGTACGCTGATGATATATGCACTTGGATGAATATCACTTTAAAAAAGACAACTCCACAGAGAACGCGAAATTACATCAGGAAGTTGTATCAAATTGATCTTGATAATCTTGGAAACTATATGTTAGAAAATGGGCTGTCGTTGTCAGCAGAAAAAACTAACATGATGCTGTTTGATCCTGGTGGTAACTCAAATAACTTGCCTATTTTCAAATTGCTTGGTGAAGTGTTAAATTACAAACAGGTCGTAAAATTCCTGGGAGTTTACATCACGTCCAAATTAAGCTGGAATGTCCATTTTGATTATATTTTAACAAAAGCGCGAAAAACCTTAAATTTTCTAAAGATAATAAGCAAATTACCCTGGGGAATGGATACAAATGTACTGATTCATCTGTCAACAGCGCTGGTCAGGTCTAAATTATCCTACGCGCAAGAAGTTTTCTTCAATGCACCCAAATATTTACTAAAAAAGATTCAGAGCTTGGACTGCAAAAGTCTTAAAATTGCACTAGGTGTACCAACTCATGCTTCTACTCTGGAAACGTACAAAGTTGCTGGAATTCTACCTTTAAACAACCATCGTGAGTTAGCTACAGCAAAGTTTGCAATTAGAACTACTTCACAAGTGGATAATTTTGTGAGCAAAGAAATTAAGATCAG
>CM060308.1:104575417-104582917 GCA_030674185.1 Monoplex corrugatus | reverse complement strand
AGAGACAGACACGGAGTAAGAGAAAGACAGACAGATAGATAGACGAACAGAAGACAGACAGGCAGACAGATAGATAGACAGAAGACAGACAGACAGACAGATAGATAGACAGACAGAAGACAGACAGGCAGACAGATAGATAGACAGACAGAAGACAGACAGAGACGAGAAAGGTTAGAGGAAGGAAGACAGAGACAGAGAAACACAGAGACAAAGAGAGGGGGAGAGAGACGGGGTGTGGGGAGGGAGGGAGAGAGAGAGAGAGAAAGCGTTTGTGTGCTAGCGCGTGCACACGTGTGTGCGTGTGCGTGTGTGTGCGTGCATGCGTGTGCGCTCGCGTGTGTGTGCGTGTGCGTGTGCGTGTGTTGCTGTTGTGTTTGAGGATGAAGGGTGGAGGATGGGCAAAAGAAATAACGGTCAGGTCCTAGGGGTGATAACTCGTGTCAAACAGTGAAAAAGGGGTGGTGGTGGGGGTGGTGGGGGTGGTGGGTGGCCTCTGTGTAGGTTTTTATGACGTGATTCTCTGCAACGTTAATACAGTCAGGTTCTGTTAAGACCTACAGAGGGTGGGGGGGGTGGGGAGGGTGGGGGGGTGGGGAGGAGACGAGGAGGCGTTAGCTTTCGTTCGTAAGACAACGGTGATTAAAGAGATACTGGAAGCATCGACCTATCCTATTTGTGTGTGTGTGTATGTGTGTGTGTTGTGTGTGTGTGTGTGTGTGTGTGTATGTATGTGTGTGTGTATGTATGTGTGTGTGGTGTGTGTGTGTGTGTGTGTGTGTGTGTGTGTGTGTGTGTGGTGTGTGTGTGTGTGTGTGTGTGTGTGTAAATCATAGCACAAGAAGAGACACGTTTCACCAGACAGCTCACGGCAACAATAGGCAAAAAGTCTGTACAATCATCGACTTTCATAGGTAAATAATAAAGCACGCGAAGATAGGGAGAAATTATCGGTGGCGACATACTATGGCGACATGCCCTGTGGAAAGTAACTGCGTTAACGTGGGGGGGGGGGGGGAATTTGTTTTCCAAAAAAGAAGAAAAAAAAGAAGAAAAGTAAACAAACGAACCGAAGGATAAACAAATCACAAGCAAAATTAACCGACACTCTCACCTATCCACAGCTCCTGCAACTCAAGGTAAAGCAAATGTATAGTGTGAAGTCAAAGCTAACCACCAACGAATGCAGGATCTCTGACAAAATCCAACATCAAATCAGATCAACCAACCACACAAACAAACCACAACAAATTAACCACACATACACACCACAAACCCAAACCAAACCACACCACACCATAACCAACCAACCACACCAAAGCCAAACCACACCAACCACACAACAAACCACAACCAAACCAAATACCAACAACCAACATCAAACCAAACCACACCACACAAACCACACCAACCAAACAACCAAACCACACCACACCAAACCAAACCAACCAAACCAACACCACACCACACACCAAACCACACCAAACCACACCACACCAAAACCAAACACACCAAACCAACCACACCAAACACCAAACCACACCACACCAAACCAAACCACACCAAACCAAACCAAACCACACCAAACCAAACCACACCACACCAAACCAACAACCAAACCAAACCAAACCACACCACACCAAACCAAACCAAACCACACCAAACCACACCACACCAAACCACACCACACCAAACCACACCACACCAAACCACACCACCACCACACCACAACCAAACCACACCAAACCACAACCAAACACACAACCACACCAAACCAAACCACACCAACCAAACCACACCACAACCAAACCAACACCACACACACACACCAAACCACACCACAACCAAACCAACCACACCACAACCAACCACACCAACCACCAAAACCACCACACCAAACCAACAACCAACAACCAAACCAAACCACACCAAACACCAAACCACCACACCAAACCAAACAAACCACACCACAACCAAAACCACACCAAACCAAACCACACCAAACAAAACCACACCAAACAAAACCACACCACAACCAAACCAAACCAACAAACCACACACACACACACAAACCACACCAAACACCAAAAACCACACCAAAAACCACACCAAACCACAACCAAACCAAACCACACCAACCAAAAACCAAACCACACAAAACCAAACCACACCAAACCAAACCAACCACACCACACCAAACCAAACCAAACCACACAACCAAACCACACCACAACCAAACCAAACCACACCAACCACACCACACCAAACCAAACCACACCAACCAACCACACACAAACCAAACCACACCACACCAAACCACACCAAACAACCACACCAAACAACCACACCAAACCAACCAAACCAACCAAACCAAACCAACACACAACCAAACCAAACCAAAACCAACCAAACCAAACCAAACCACACCAACCAAACCAAACACCCAAACCAAACCAAACCACACCAAACCATACCACACCAAACCAAACCACACCAACTTATATAATAATAATATACAATATTTTTATATAGCGCAAAATCTTGATAAATCAACCTAACCGTAACCCAGACAACCCAAAACGAAAACAAACGATTAGCTCTGTCTTACTGACACAGATAAAGTGAGCGCAGTCCCGCACGCGTCTTTCCACAGGACAACAGACAAAACATCACGTAATCAGCTCGCCCATGGCGTCAGTGTCAATATTCAGGCTGGGTTTTTCCATACACATTGTCCATCTAACAGCAGTCAGTAAACAAACAAACAAACACAATGTCGTCACTATCCTGTCAATTTCTCATTTTCTTCCTAATTAGTGGTAATCGAACTTGTGGTTTCTTCTTCTTTTCTTCTTCTTCTTCTTCTTCTTCTTCTTCTTCTTCTTCTTCTTCTTCCTTCCTTCTTCTTCTTCTTCTTCTTCTTCTTCTTCTTCTTCTTCTTCTTCTTCTTCTTCTTCTTTTCTTCTTCTTCTTCTTCTTCTTCTTCTTCTTCTTTCTTCTTCTTCTTCTTTCTTCTCTTCTTTCTTCTTCTTCTTCTTCTCTTTCTTTCTTCTTCTTCTTCTTCTTCTTCTTCTTCTTCTTCTTTCTTCTTCTTCTCCTTCTTCTTCTTCTTCTTCTTCTTCTTCTTCTTCTTCTTTCTTCTTCTTCCTTCTTCTTCTTCTTCTTCTTCTTCTTCTTCTTCTTCTTCTCTTCTTCTTCTTCTTCTTCTTCTTCTTCTTCTTCTTTCTCTTCTTCTTCTTCTTCTTCTTCTTTCTTTCTTCTTCTTCTTTTCTTCTTCCTTCTTCTTCTTCTTCTTCTTCTTTTCTTCTTCTTCTCTTTCTTCTTCTTCTTCTTCTTCTTCTTCTTTCTTCTTCTTCTTCTTCTTCTTCTTCTTCTTCTTCTTCTTCTTCTTCTTTTCTTCTTCTTCTTCTTCTTCTTCTTCTTCTTCTTCTTCTCTCTTCTTCTTCTTCTTCTTCTTCTTCTTCTTTCTTCTTCTTCTCTTCTTCTTCTTCTTCTCTCTTGTCCATCCGAATATTACCATCATTGTGGTGGTATCCGCTTAGTGTGCCACTGCTCCCTCTCACCCCTTCGTCGGCGCATAGGGTTTTGTGCAGCCCAGGAAGTTTGTCAGATAATTGATGGTGAATTTTGGGTGAAGCGAATGTGAAATAGTCTGATGGCGATGAACCGCTCTTGAAAAATTCCTTCAGTCTACCCAGCTGTAACTGGCTATCTGTCTTCAAGGTAGGGAAAGGTAAAACAGCTGTAACTGGCTATCTGTCTTCACAGTTAAGGAAAGGTAAAACAGCTGTAACTGGCTATCTGTCTTCACAGTTAGGGAAAGGTCAAACAGCTATAACTGGCTATCTGTCTTCACAGGTAGGGAAAGGTCAAACAGCTATAACTGGCTATCTGTCTTCACAGGTAGGGAAAGGTAAACAGCTGTAACTGGCTATCTGTCTTCACTGTTAGGGAAAGGTAAACAGCTGTAACTGGCTATCTGTCTTCACAGGTAGGGAAGGTCCACTGCTCTACCCTTCGTCTTCACAGGTTGAGGGAAGTTTGTACAGACTATTAATGGTAATTTCTTGGTGAGCGAAGTAAATAGCTGAATGGCATACCGTCTTCAAAGTTACAAGGGTCAACACTGTAACTGGCTATCTGTCTTCAAGGTAGGGAAAGGTCAAAACAGCTGTAACTGGCTATCTGTCTTCACAGTTAAGGAAAGGTAAAACAGCTGTAACTGGCTATCTGTCTTCACAGGTAGGGAAAGGTCAAACAGCTGTAACTGGCTATCTGTCTTCACAGGTAGGGAAAGGTAAACAGCTGTAACTGGCTATCTGTCTTCACGTTAGGGAAAGGTAAAACAGCTGTAACTGGCTATCTGTCTTCACAGGTAGGGAAAGGTAAACAGCTGTAACTGGCTATCTGTCTTCACAGGTAGGGAAAGGTCAAACAGCTATAACTGGCTATCTGTCTTCACAGGTAGGGAAAGGTAAACAGCTGTAACTGGCTATCTGTCTTCACAGTTAGGGAAAGGTAAAACAGCTGTAACTGGCTATCTGTCTTCACAGTTAGGGAAAGGTAAAACAGCTGTAACTGGCTATCTGTCTTCACTGGTTAGGGAAAGGTCAAACAGCTGTAACTGGCTATCTGTCTTCACAGGTAGGGAAAGGTCAAACAGCTATAACTGGCTATCTGTCTTCACAGTTAGGGAAAGGTAAAACAGCTTAACTGGCTATCTGTCTTCAAGTTAGGGAAAGGTAAAACACTGTAACTGGCTATCTGTCTTCACAGGTAGGGAAAGGTAAACAGCTGTAACTGGCTATCTGTCTTCACAGTTAGGGAAAGGTAAAACAGCTGTAACTGGCTATCTGTCTTCACAGTTAGGGAAAGGTCAAACAGCTGTAACTGGCTATCTGTCTTCACAGGTAGGGAAAGGTCAAACAGCTATAACTGGCTATCTGTCTTCACAGGTAGGGAAAGAGTCAAACAGCTTAAACTGGTACTGCTGTCTTCAAGGTAGGGAAAGGTCAAACAGCTGTAATGGTCCCTACTGTCTTCACGTAGGGAAAGGTCAAACAGCTGTAAACAGGTCTTCTGTCTTCACAGGTAGGGAAAGGTCAAACAACTGTAACTGGCTATCTGTCTTCACGGTAGGGAAAGGTCAAACAGCTGTAACTGGCTATCTGTCTTCACAGGTAGGGAAAGGTCAAACAGCTGTAACTGGCTATCTGTCTTCACAGTAGGGAAAGGTCAAACAGCTGTAATGGTATCTGTCTTCAAGGTAGGGAAAGGTCAAACAGCTATAACTGGCTATCTGTCTTCACAGGTTAGGAAAGGTAAAACAGCTGTAACTGGCTATCTGTCTTCACAGGTAGGGAAAGGTAAACAGCTGTCAACTGGCCTACTGTCTTCAAAGGTAGGGAAAGGTAAACAGCTGTAATGGCTACTGCTGTCTTCACAGTAGGGAAAGATCAAACACTGTCAATGGCTACCTGTTCTTCACAGTTAGGGAAAGGTCAAAACAGCTGTAATGGCTATACTGTCTTCACAGTTTAGGGAAAGGTCAAACAGCTTAATGGCTACTACTGTCTTCACAGTTAGGGAAAGGTCAAAACAGCTGTCAATGGCTACTGCTGTCTTCACAGTTAGGGAAAGGTCAAAACAGCTGTAATGGCTATGACTGTCTTCACAGTTAGGGAAAGGTCAAACAGCTTAATGGCTATACTGTCTTCACAGGTAGGGAAAGATCAAACAGCTGTACAAGGTACCTGACTGTCTTCAAAGGTAGGGAAAGGTCAAACAGCTGTCAATGGGTACCTGACTGTCTTCAAGGGTTAGGGAAGGTCAAACAGCTGTAAAAGGTACCTGACTGTCTTCACAGTTAGGGAAAGGTCAAACAACTGTAACTGGCTATCTGTCTTCAATGGTTAGGGAAAGGTCAAACAGCTGTCACATGGCTATCTGTCTTCACAGTTAGGGAAAGGTCAAACAGCTGTAATGGCTTGTACTTCTCACAGTAGGGAAAGGTCAAACAGCTGTCAATGGTACCTGACTGTCTTCACGGGTTAGGGAAAGGTCAAACAGCTGTCAATGGCTACCTGACTGTCTTCACATGCTAGGGAAAGGTCAAACACTGTCAATGGCTACCTGACTGTCTTCACATGTTAGGGAAAGGTCAAACAGCTGTCAATGGCTACCTGACTGTCTTCACTGTTAGGGAAAGGTCAAACAGCTGTCAATGGCTACCTGACTGTCTTCACAGTTAGGGAAAGGTCAAACAGCTGTCAATGGCTACCTGACTGTCTTCACAGTTAGGGAAAGGTCAAACAGCTGTCAATGGCTACCTGACTGTCTTCACAGTTAGGGAAAGGTCAAACAGCTGTCAATGGCTACCTGACTGTCTTCACAGTTAGGGAAAGGTCAAACAGCTGTCAATGGCTACCTGACTGTCTTCACAGTTAGGGAAAGGTCAAACAACGAGGCAGAGGAGATGGGCACCGTCCTCATAATGCTGGCACTGAGAAAAGTTGAAGTCTCTACCACCTCACTCCCCTAAGACCTCAGAGTTATGGAACATTTTTCTACAACTTTTATTCGTTGTAATCTAAATGGCAAGTAAAATATTACAGTACATATGCACTATCGTCACAGGCCCCTAATTTTCGTTTCAACTGGCATTTTCCCCTTTAACTGTTATTTACCTGGCGACATATTACATCAGTGAGCGTACAATATCATGATAACACCCTGATTTTCTCTCCGTTAATTGTCAAAGCCAGAGCAAGGGTTGAGGCAGCCGAAATGTGGTTTCTAAGAAGAATGTTGAGAGTTCCATGGACAGCAAAGAAAACAAACGAGACAGTCTTGATGGAGGCATACACAAGCAGATCACTCATAAGGAAGATTAGGAAAAGACAAGCAACATTTATAGGCCATTTTATGAGGAAGGGGGATTTGGAGCACCTGGTCACAACGGGAAAGCTGGAGGGAAAGAGAGCACCAGGTAGACCCAGAGAGAGAATGCTGGACGGACTTGCAGAGTGGCTGGGGATGAGGAGGGTGGGGGAGATGCTGGGGGCAACGAGAGATAGAGATGGTTGGAAGTCCATGGTCGCCAACGCCATGCGGCAGGGCACCTGATGATGATGATGATGATGATGATGATGATGAATTGTCAATATGTCAACAAAACCAACAGACTCAAAGGAAGAAGCAAAGGGAGAAGTGACCGTCGTCATCCCCAGTTAATTGTCAGGGTAATTAGTGTTGTGTGACTCACATACAACAGGTCACAGTACTACCAACAACAAACAACAACAACAAACAACAACCAACGGAATGAATGTCGTCATGAGTTTGTTCATCTTCCGTATAACGAAACTTCATTAACGAGGTGGGGAGAGAGGAGGAAAAGAAGAAGAAGGAACAATAGGAAAAGGATTAAAAGATGATGATGATGATGATGATGATGATGATGATGATGATGATGATGATGATGAGAGGAGAGGAGGAGGA
>CM060308.1:104567917-104570417 GCA_030674185.1 Monoplex corrugatus | reverse complement strand
AGGTTTTTTGTTTGTTTTTTGTGTTTGTTTGTTTTTTGTTTGTTTTTTGTTTGTTTGTTTTTGTTTGTTTGTTTGTTTTTTGTTTGTTTTTTGTTTGTTTGTTTTTGTTTGTTTTTGTTTATTGTTTGTTTTTTTGTTTGTTTTTTGTTTGTTTGTTTTTTTGTTTGTTTGTTTTTTTGTTTGTTTGTTTTTTTGTTATTATGCACACATACAGTCATCATCATCATCATCATCATCATCATCATCATCTCATCATCAGGTGCTCTGCCGCATGGCGTTGGCGACCATGGACTTCCAACCATCTCTATCTCTCATTGCCCCCAGCATCTCCCCCACCCTCTTCATCCTCAGCCACTTTGCAAGTCCGTCCAGCATTCTCTCCCTGGGCCTACCCGGTGCTCTCTTTCCCTCCAGCTTTCCCGTTGTGACCAGGTGCTCCAAATCCCCCTTCCTCATAAAATGGCCTATAAATGTTGCTTGTCTTTTCTTAATCTTCCTTATGAATGATCTACTTGTGTCTGCCTCCATCAAGACTGTCTACACATACAGTACATAGCTCAAAGCCAGCACTTATAATTTTAAGCGAAACGCTGTAGATGGAACTCATCATCATCATCAACATCATCATCATCATCATCATCATCATCATCATGTGCCCTGCCACATGGCGTTGGCGATCATGGCCGTCCACACGAATCTATCCTTTGTGCTGCAAGTACATCTCCCTCCCTCTCTGTCCTCAGCCACCCTGCAATTCCATCAAATATTTCCTCCCTGGGTCTACCTGGTGTTTTCTTTCCCTACAGCTTTCCTGTTGTGACCAGGTGCTCTAATTCCCCTTTCCTTATAAAATATTCTATAAATGTTGCTTGTCTTCTCCTCATCTTCTTTATTAATGATCTTCTTGTGTCTGCCTCCTTCAAGACTTTCTCGTTTGTTTTCTTGGCTGTCCATGGAAATCTCAACATTCTTCTTAGAAGCCACATTTCAGTTGCTTCGATTTGGTTCTGACTTTGCCTCACAACCGTACAACAGTATTGGTTCTAGATAATAGTCAAGAACTCTCAGACAGAACTTGAGAAATGAAATGAAAGAAAGTGACTAAAGAACATAGATGACGGCACGTTACCGCTGACCGAAATAAGGTGACTGACTATTTTCAACTCATCGTCACTGACTTGCATGCGAATTCCACTCATCAGTTGTGCAACAACTTCCGTGACTTATCATGGTCTCACCGCCATTCAGACTTCCTACACACACTTATCGTACCCACACACTTCTTCAAAACACTTATCAGTGTCAAACATACGCAATATACATGTACATATTGTCATCATTCCCCAATCTGTTACCATTCTTTCTCAACTGCTACCCGCTCAAGCCTGGCACGCCCTCGGATGGACGGGCCCTACCCGTCAAGTGCGGGAATAATAGAAAACATATCTTTGTGTCATCGCTGTCAGCGGGGTACTTCAACCGCCCCCACACACAACCTTGGCTTACTACGCATGATATGTAAACTATTACTTTCCTTCTCTCACAGCTCGACGGGGAAAAAATATCGTAGGGAAGGGAAAGAGTTGTTTAGCTTGGAATGTTTGCCTTTGACTTGTCAACCTTTTGGTCTATTCATACTTACTCAACCTTGACACTCACACATACGTATACACACACACACAGCGCCAAGCACGCGACGGCCCACAAATCTCGCTCTTTCATTGGCTTATAATCTGTGACGTCACCACCTTTCTGTTCAGCCGACAAAACCGCGCGGCGTGCACGCGCTGACTCAAAGTGATACCGCTTGCCTCACCGATCGTCTGCTTCTGTGTTGGGGGACCAAATTGGATCAGCGCTCGATAAAAAGTTTTCAGAACAAAGTCGGTTTGGGACTGGAAAGAAAAAACTGTTCAGCAACGTAGTGCAAGTCATAATTCTACAATCAGACTTTATCACTGATTGGACGGAAGCAGAGCACGACACCAAACCTCGCAGATTTGATAACCACGCGGCGTATCAGCGAAGAACAGTTGAAGAAGACAAAAGTTTGTTTCGAAACTATGAAGATGACATCTTGTCACGAAGATAAGCCTCCAGCGTACAAGAACTTTGACAAAAGTAACATCAAGTGTGTGTTGGTGGGTGATACCATGGTGGGGAAGACATGTCTGGCCAGACGGATCGCCAACCACGGGTTTCCTGCTGACTACACTCCCACAACCTTTGATAACTACGCTGGTGAGTGTTCACTTGTATGCGTGTAAATATGCCTGTGTGTGTATTGTGTGTATGCTTGTTTGTTCGTTCTCTGTCTCTGTTTCTCTCTGTCTGGCTGTCTGTCTGTCGTTGTCTTTCTCTCTCTCGCTCTCTCTCTCTCTCTCATGTATCTGTCTCTGTCTCTACCTGTCTGTCTCTCACTCACTCATTCACTGTGTGTGTGTGTGTGTGTGTGTGAGAGAGAGAGAGAGAGAGAGATGTGTGAGTATACCCGTATACG
>CM060308.1:104527917-104557917 GCA_030674185.1 Monoplex corrugatus | reverse complement strand
TTGTACTCCCGTATTATATTTACCAGTTGCAAAAATTTGACCCTTTGATTTTTCCTTACCCTATCCACCAGTTTCCTGAAGGAACACACACACACACACACACACACACACACACACACACACACACACACACACACACACACACAAAACACACACACACATACACAGAGACACGCACGCACGCAAGCACACATACAGCCCTGTGATAGAAATGGATCCCAGTGGTCATGGCATAAGTCTTTTACTGCAGGAAGCTGGTGGACAGGGTGAGGGAGTGAAAGGGTAAATATCTAACAATGGAGAAGCTGGTGAACAGGGTGAGGGAGTTGAAAGTGTTAATGTTAAGCTACAGACAGACCAAGTGGATTGTTTTTAGAGGATGAGGAACTGACAGGGTTAATGCTTTGGAGCTGAGAGGGTTAATGCTTTGGAGCTGAGAGGGTGAACGGTTATGAACAGAACAAGAAGACATTGAAGAATGAACGGGTAGCGGTTTTTGTGAAGTTGAACCGGAGCGTTGAGTTGTTTCTTTGTGTGTCGGTGTCAATGGAAAGAGCCCACCACCACCACCACCACCACCCGTTCCATTATCCCAGCCGTTAGTTTTCCATCTGTCCCACTGGGGGCCCAAGACTAAACATTGTGACTGAACCAAGCGGTAGGCTACAAAGGCGTGGGAACCGGTGGACTTGGCCAAGTTTCACTGTTCCTACTTGACAAGTCTCTCAGCTGGTGCTGGTACGTAGTTAGTTCTCTGTGTGGCATGATGATAAAACCCGGATGGTTATGAGCGTTGAACGGTCGTGGTATGTCGTCTGCCTGACGATGTTTCCGCCACTTCTTGTTCCCCTTTCCTGTAGTGACAGCTTGCAAGTCAGAGGTGGAATTTGTGAGTCAGGGGTCCGTATGGTAACCAGAGTGGCTGTGTGTGACGGTCATCGTAATGGTGTTAGCAGGACATCCTGATCGTCTTCACATCATACGTCTGTAGTGTAACAATAACATAGATTGCTGCTATCAGTATCTTGATGAGCCATAAGTGTACAATGCACACACACGTTCTTTGGCTACTCACATTGAATACAGCTCTGTGGAGTTCATCCAAGAGGTACTCATTGCACTCCGGTAATTCCATCATCATGCAGTCCACCGACATCTGCCAGCGCTTGTCTAGCAGACTCCTTGAGCCTACGCAACACCCCATGCAAAGGCAAGGGGTTGAAGACTAAAGAGGCTTTTCTTTTTTTGATGTTGCAGGCTGGGATTGAACTCGCGATATCAGACCTGGAATCCGTGGCTGTGTCAAAACAATCAACCATCTGATTATCCCTTTGACTCCCGTATGCTATCCATCCCCTTGACTCCTGTATGCTATCCATCCCCTTGACTCCTGTATGCTATCCATCCCCTTGACTCCTGTATGCTATCCATCCCCTTGACTCCTGTATGCTATCCATCCCCTTGACTCCTGTATGCTATCCATCCCCTTGACTCCTGTATGCTATCCATCCCCTTGACTCCTGTATGCTATCCATCCCCTTGACTCCTGTATGCTATCCATTCCTTTGACTCCTGTATGCTATCCATCCCCTTGACTCCTGTATGCTATCCATTCCTTTGACTCCTGTATGCTATCCATCCCCTTGACTCCTGTATGCTATCCATCCCCTTGACTCCTGTATGCTATCCATTCCCTTGACTCCCGTATGCTATCCATCCCCTTGACTCCTGTATGCTATCCATCCCCTTGACTCCTGTATGCTATCCATTCCCTTGACTCCTGTATGCTATCCATTCCTTTGACTCCTGTATGCTATCCATCCCCTTGACTCCCGTATGCTATCCATCCCCTTGACTCCTGTATGCTATCCATCCCCTTGACTCCTGTATGCTATCCATTCCTTTGACTCCTGTATGCTATCCATCCCCTTGACTCCTGTATGCTATCCATCCCCTTGACTCCTGTATGCTATCCATCCCCTTGACTCCTGTATGCTATCCATCCCCTTGACTCCTGTATGCTATCCATCCCCTTGACTCCTGTATGCTATCCATTCCTTTGACTCCTGTATGCTATCCATCCCCATTGACTCCTGTATGCTATCCATCCCCTTGACTCCTGTATGCTATCCATCCCCTTGACTCCTGTATGCTATCCATCCCCTTGACTCCTGTATGCTATCCATTCCCTTGACTCCCGTATGCTATCCATCCCCTTGACTCCTGTATGCTATCCATTCCCTTGACTCCTGTATGCTATCCATTCCCTTGACTCCCGTATGCTATCCATCCCCTTGACTCCTGTATGCTATCCATTCCCTTGACTCCTGTATGCTATCCATTCCCTTGACTTCCGTATGCTATCCATCCCCTTGACTCCCGTATGCTATCCATCCCCTTGACTCCCGTATGCTATCCATCCCCTTGACTCCCGTATGCTATCCATCCCCTTGACTCCCGTATGCTATCCATCCCCTTGACTCCTGTATGCTATCCATCCCCTTGACTCCTGTATGCTATCCATCCCCTTGACTCCTGTATGCTATCCATCCCCTTGACTCCCGTATGCTATCCATCCCCTTGACTCCCGTATGCTATCCATCCCCTTGACTCCCGTATGCTATCCATCCCCTTGACTCCCGTATGCTATCCATCAGCTACAAAAACTTAACCTTTTGACTCCCTCATCCTGTCCACTAGTGACCTTCTTGCAGGAAGCTGGTGGATAGGGTAAGGGAGTCGGGATGATGTTTTTGCTTTCCTAGCATGGTTGCCAATGCAGGATGCTGGTGAACAGGGTGCGGGAGTCAAAGGGTTAAAACGTGGCCTATCCGAGATTTGAACGCACAGCACCTGCCTTTTGAGAATAGTGCTCTAACCGAGCGAACTTACGGCCCATAATATTATGTATTATGCTGTATTGACTGAATTATTTTCCTGTTGAAATTATCCGTCTGTCTTCACTTTTTCTTCCCAGGGATGTAACGGTTTTAGTGATAAGAGGAGAAGGGGAATAACTGACTTTTGCCAACAGACACATGAATGTCGGGCATTTTCGCCGTTCTTGTAATAATAGCCATATTGGGATATAGTTCTGGGAAGGACATTGAATGTCTCTTAATACTGTTATTTGAATTTGTAAAGGTTGGGCAGATTTCTACGGTGGTGGCCAAGAAACTAATGCTCTCTCTCTCTCTCTCTCTCTCTCTCTCTCTCTCTCTCTCTCTCTCTCTCTCTTTCTCTGTCTCTCTCCCAAACAGACAGACAGACAGACAGACAGAGAGACAGACAGACAGACAGACAGACAGACAGACAGACAGACAGACAGACAGACAGATGTCAGCGTTATACAGTAAAAACACAGACATCAGTCTAAACATGTATGTGTCGATGATCAGGGAAGGCCGGTGATGATGCGTCATCTGCAGACACTTCAGATAACCCCCCCCCCCCTCCCCCCGGGCAACATATGGAAATCAGTCGTTAAATCATTGCTTGGCCCAGGCATAATTCATCTTTTGTACATTTGAAATTCAACGGTTTTCCGCGAATGCATTGGTGATTTTTTTCTTACATATTATTTATTTCATTATTTGTTCATTTATTCATTTATTTACTATATTTATTGTGTACTCCTGTTTTTCTTATTTGTAGCTTGTAAATGTTCCTGGATGCGTTGTGCACGTTGTGTGTGCCCACTGTATGCAGGTGGTAGGTTGTCACGTTGTGTGCCCACTGTATACAGGTGGTAGGTTGTCACGTTGTGTGTGCCCACTGTATGCAGGTGGTAGGTTGTCACGTTGTGTGTGCCCACTGTATACAGGTGGTAGGTTGTCACGTTGTGTGTGCCCACTGTATACAGGTGGTAGGTTGTCACGTTGTGTGTGCCCACTGTATACAGGTGGTAGGTTGTCACGTTGTGTGTGCCCACTGTATACAGGTGGTAGGTTGTCACGTTGTGTGCCCACTGTATGCAGGTGGTAGGTTGTCACGTTGTGTGTGTGCCCACTGTATACAGGTGGTAGGTTGTCACGTTGTGTGTGCCCACTGTATACAGGTGGTAGGTTGTCACGTTGTGTGTGCCCACTGTATACAGGTGGTAGGTTGTGCACGTTGTGTGTGCCCACTGTATGCAGGTGGTAGGTTGTCACGTTGTGTGTGCCCACTGTATACAGGTGGTAGGTTGTCACGTTGTGTGTGCCCACTGTATGCAGGTGGTAGGTTGTCACGTTGTGTGTGCCCACTGTATGCAGGTGGTAGGTTGTCACGTTGTGTGCCCACTGTATGCAGGTGGTAGGTTGTCACGTTGTGTGCCCACTGTATGCAGGTGGTAGGTTGTCACGTTGTGTGTGCCCACTGTATACAGGTGGTAGGTTGTCACGTTGTGTGCCCACTGTATACAGGTGGTAGGTTGTCACGTTGTGTGCCCACTGTATGCAGGTGGTAGGTTGTCACGTTGTGTGCCCACTGTATGCAGGTGGTAGGTTGTCACGTTGTGTGTGCCCACTGTATACAGGTGGTAGGTTGTCACGTTGTGTGTGCCCACTGTATGCAGGTGGTAGGTTGTCACGTTGTGTGTGCCCACTGTATGCAGGTGGTAGGTTGTCACGTTGTGTGTGGCCACTGTATACAGGTGGTAGGTTGTCACGTTGTGTGTGCCCACTGTATGCAGGTGGTAGGTTGTCACGTTGTGTGTGCCCACTGTATACAGGTGGTAGGTTGTCACGTTGTGTGTGCCCACTGTATGCAGGTGGTAGGTTGTCACGTTGTGTGTGCCCACTGTATGCAGGTGGTAGGTTGTCACGTTGTGTGTGCCCACTGTATGCAGGTGGTAGGTTGTCACGTTGTGTGTGCCCACTGTATGCAGGTGGTAGGTTGTCACGCAGTCTGATCTTGGGTGGCATTCCATGTTCCGTAAGTCACCGGACACTGACATGGCTTACAGGGTCTTTAACGTGCAAAGATGACGTTGTGCCTGTGTTCACACACAAAACAGGTGTAGGTACTGTCAGGTCTGTACCCACGTTGACCAGGGAGATGGTAGAAGTGTCCACCCGTTACTTACCGGGTGTAGGTACTGTCAGGTAAAAGTGTCTACCTGTTACTTACCGGGTGTAGGTTCTGTCAGGTAAAAGTGTCTACCTGTTACTTACCGGGTGTGGGTACTGTCAGGTAAAAGTGTCTACCTGTTACTTACCGGGTGTGGGTACTGTCAGGTAAAAGTGTCTACCTGTTACTTACCGGGTGTAGGTACTGTCAGGTAAAAGTGTCTACCTGTTACTTACCGGGTGTAGGTACTGTCAGGTAAAAGTGTCTACCTGTTAATTACCGGGTGTAGGTACTTCAACAAAGGTCTGGTCACCTGATGGGTTCAGAACAATGGAAAAGTAAAGACAGACATGTTCACCAACACAAACAGCAGCAAAGTCAAGTAAACAACAATCCAAGTGTTGTAAAACACACATACAGTATAAAAAGCCTGCTTTATACGGTGTAAACAACAATCCAAGTGTTGTAAAACACACATACAGTATAAAAAGCCTGCTTTATACGGTGTAAACAACAATCCAAGTGTTGTAAAACACACATACAGTATAAAAAGCCTGCTTTATACGGTGTAAACAACAATCCAAGTGTTGTAAAACACACATACAGTATAAAAAGCCTGCTTTATACGGTGTAAACAGCAATCCAAGTGTTGTAAAACACACATACAATATAAAAGTCTGCTTTATACGGTGTAAACAACAATCCAAGTGTTGTAAAACACACATACAATATAAAAAGTCTGCTTTATACGGTGTAAACAACAATCCAAGTGTTGTAAAACACACATACAGTATAAAAAGCCTGCTTTATACGGTATTAACAAGAAACACAGACGGTACTGGATGGGGACCCACAGCATCAATGCCTCACCACTCCCAAGCTCCCGACGCCGCTCGATAGTCATTACATCAAGGGACAGAAAGTGGGCCGGGGAAGTGGGGGAGGGGGGGTGTCCATGGGTTGCCTCACTGTTCTGTTTTGTTGAGTTTAAAGTCCTACCACCATCAAAAGTCTGTAAGGACCAGCTATAAAACTTGCTCAAAGAAGCCTTAAAGCGTCTTGGTTGCATTGTGTGATACCAATGCTATTGTAAAAAATTCAGATCTATTGGGTAGATGCGCTGCTTCACCCACTAAGCTTGGTTTACATGAAGCCCTTTGCATGACACTGTCTGAGAATTTTTATCTTCGAAAATGATTCTTCTTCCTCTTTTGTTTATCGTCGTGATCAGGCCACATGTGGCGATGAGTGGGCCGTAACTCATTGACATGACAACATTGCCAAGTAATTGTCTGTGTGTGTTCATCTCTCCTTACCTTGAAACGACGGATAACTGCTCTCTGCCTGGCCCTTTTCAATAAACGGGCGATTCTCGGAAATACAATAAATAACGTCAGTGGTGAATCAGTGAAATATTTCCTGTGAGATCATAGAGGAAGACTCGAAAACTGATACTGCAGTATTTGTGGTAAAGGTGTTTTTAGCTTTATCATGCAGTAACTGATTATGTGCAGATTATTGTGAAGTCCGTATTGGTGTGTGTGTGTGTTGTGTGTGTGTGTGTGTGTGTGTGTGTGTGTGTGTGTGTGTGTGTGTGTGTGTGTGTGTGTGTGTGTATGTGTGTGTGTGTGTGTGTGTGTGTGTGTGTGTGTGTGTGTGTGTGTGTGTGTGGAGAGAGAGAGAGTTATTTTTAGCGATGTATGACTAACCCTGCTTCATTGATATAACAGCGTACATGGCGGTAGAGACACAACATGTACTTCCTTGTTGCTGGGAAGAACGTTTACAGTTTGTACAAGGATTCGTCTTACTCGGACAGTTCCATGTGCGCTCTACCCAAATCTGCCATCGCCGGATTATCTGGAAGACTCCTTGAGCCTGCGCAATATCCTATGCCATGACAAGATCCTGAAATAGGAAGGAGGGGGGGGGGGGCAGGGGGAGAGGGAACTGTGAAACACTAAGCCGACAACAGGAGACTGATGGAAACTTGTAAGATGAGTAACGAAAGGGCCAGTGTTGAATGTTGTGGGTTAGGATTGAACTGGAGCCGTCAGATCTTCAGTCCACGACTGTATCACAGAGCCAACCTTCCCACGTCAGCAAGGGAAAGGACCGGAGCGTGGAGAGGGAAGGAGGAGGAGGGGGGGGGCAAGGGGAGTGTCAGACCAAGGGAGATAAAAAATGTCCACTGTCTGCTGTGGCTGATAGAACCTATATTTTCTGTGAACTGCCACCCCCACCCCCACCACCGCCACAAAATGTATGGATCCCTTCTGTCCCATCACCCACCCACCCCCACCCCACCCCTGACTTTCCTGTTGGTGACAACAATGTATGTCGGTGAATTGAGATAATACACACACACACACTGTGTGTTATGATTTTACGAGAAAGGTTTGTATTGCCGGAAATATTTCTTACAATTCTGTTTTTTCGGTACTTGTTACAATCATACCGGATTTGTGCTTGTGTAACTTTTCGGTTTCACAGAAATGGATTGTCACTGTTTCTTTTGTGTGACTGACATAATAATGGCTAGCTGGCTTCCTGTCCATTCGTCCTGTTTGTGAAAACAGTCATCTCTTTTTGAAATTGTTTTTCTCTTTTTCTCTTCCAACCCCCCCCCCCTCCACCACAACCCCCTCTTTGTGTGTGTCTTGTGTGTGTCTGGTGTGTTGTGTGTGTGTCTGTGTGTGTGTGTTTGTGTGTGTGTGTGTGTGTGTCTGTGTGTGTGTATGTCTGTGTGTGTATATGCTGTGTGTGTGTATGTCTGTGTGTGTATGTGTGTGTGTGTGTGTGTTGTTGTTGTACATTTTGTCTAAAATGTTTTGAATTTGTTTTTTTGTTTATACCTCAAACAACACAAAAACTGGTTATTGCTCAAACCGGTGGTTGTAAACAAAATATCGGTTAATAACTCCTTAGGGCGCGCTCGGGGGGACGGTGACAGTGTCTGCTGTGGAAGGAATTTCAGTCATGCATTTTATCACTGATCAGCTGTAGTGGTTACCTTGGGACAAACCGCCGTCATGTTCCCTGCCCTTACCTGGCCCACTGCCAGGTGCTTCACTGCTCAGGGTGATCATATTCACACAGCTACCTTTTGACTCCCTGCACCTTTTTCCCCTATATCGAACCTTCTCAGCGCATAGGGATTTGCGCGGGCTCTGGGCGTCTGTCATATTACTGTGTGTAGATTTGGGTGGAGCCCATATGGAATCGTCCGAGTGCCCATGAATGTCTCTTGGACAAACTCGGAAACCGTGTTTACTGTTTTGCAGGACCACAATCAACGAAGACAACGGTGTAAATCATAGTGCTTCTATTTCACTTTGGAACATACATACACACATACATACATACATATATACATACATAATACATACATATATACATACATATATACATACATACATACATACACACATATATATACATACATACATACATAATTATACATACATACATACACACATACATAATACATCATACATACATACATACGTACGTACTACATACATACATACATACATACATACACACACATTACATACATACATACATACATATACATACATACATACATATACATACATACAACATACATACATACATACAACATACATACAACATACAACAACATACACACAACACAGTAATAGAAACGTTTTACATATATACGCACCCAGTTGTGGATGGGTACCTGCCCCTGCTTAGGGACAGGCAAGGGAAACAATCGATAACAGTGACCCTGATGAACTTGTACTGTACTGTAAAACACACTGTCATATGAGGGTGTGGGGGGGGGGGGGTATAGGGGGGACCCGGATGGTGACGGTTCCCAGATGTTGACAGCCGTTAGACTGCATGTTGGGCAGTTTTTTGCACTGTGCTGCACTCGCCATGTGTTGGCTGTGACCTGGGCAGGACTATCGATCACCTGCAGTGTGTAGCTTTGAGGGCTTGGGACAGTGTTCAAGGGACATTCATCGCGTTCGGACAGTTCCATGTGCGCTTTGCCCAAATCTGCCACTGAGCAGTTATCTGGCGGAATCCCTTAGCCTTCGTCAAAAAAAAAAAAAAAAAAAAAAAAAAAGAAAATCCCTATGAACTATCAAGTTCTTGTAATTGGGGAAAATTCGCGTGGGAGGGGGGGTGGGGGTGGGGGAGGAGAAGAGACTTATGAAATGCTAAGCCAACTCCGCCAGAATGATGGAACATTAACCCTTCCACCCCAGCATCCTATCCGCCAGCTGCAAAAAACAACCCCTTAACCCTTTCACTGCCTCACCCTATTCTCCAGCTTTCTGCGATTCCTCACTAACGTCCTTCAGTTTCAATGTCTCAAGATGACGTCTGTGCGCTGGGGAATAAAGTCCATATGCGCTGACTCCATGTGATGGATAAGATCCAACGTGATCATGGCATGTGATGGAGCAGATGATAACTGATCATGGCCCTAAATTGGCGCACACAGTTGTAGGTGGTTAGCAAGTCTCCAGGTCCTTGCCCAACGTATGGGTTCTGTGTATGTCGATGTATTTCTCGGCTAGAAGAAAGGTGTGATGTCATACTGCGAGAAGAAGAGGTTTCACATACACACACGCACGGGGGCACACACGCTCTGTGTCTGTCTGTCTGTCTGTCTGTCTGTCTCTCTCTCTCTCTCTCTCTCTCTCTCTCATCTCTCACACACACACACACATACACACACACACACACTTGTATACACACATACAGAGAGAAAGAGAGAGAGTGACAGACAGAAAGCCTGACACTGTTGATATATAGGCATTATGAAACGTGTAGGCCAGTTATCGACCGGCAGCTGAATAGATTAATCGACTGGAACCCTGGGGGCTAAAACGAAAGGTAACGACGGGGGGACAAGGTGTGTGTGTGTGTGTGTGTGCGTGTGTGTGTGTTGTGTGTGTGTGTGTGTGTGTGTCGGGGGGACAAGATGTGTGTGTGTGTGTGTATATGTTTTGGTGTGTGTGTGTGTGTGTATGTGTGTGTTTGTGTGTGTATGTGTGTGTGTGTGTGTGTGTGTGTGTGTGTGTGTGTGTGTGTGTGTTGGCCCAGACATGTGTCATGGATGGAAAGAGTCGTGACCACTCCCCGTCACACAGTCCGGTATTTCCCGCCAGTCACCACCTTCCTCCCTATCGTCCTCTTGTGTTACCATAACTGATGGCGTGTGTCCTACCTGTGACTGTTGTGCCTTTGTTTGTTTGTTTGTTTTTTGTTCATTGAGTACCGACAGGGAGTGGCTTTGTTTGTTTGTTTGGTTTTTTGTTCATTGAGTACCGACAGGGAGTGGCCTTGTTTGTTTGTTTGGTTTTTTGTTCATTGAGTACCGACAGGGAGTGGCCTTGTTTGTTTGTTTGGTTTTTTGTTCATTGAATACCGACAGGGAGTGGCCTTGTTTGTTTGTTTGGTTTTTTGTTCATTGAGTACCGACAGGGAGTGGCCTTGTTTGTTTGTTTGGTTTTTTGTTCATTGAGTACCGACAGGGAGTGGCCTTGTTTGTTTGTTTGGTTTTTTGTTCATTGAGTACCGACAGGGAGTGGCCTTTGTTTGTTTGTTTGGTTTTTTGTTCATTGAGTACCGACAGGGAGTGGCCTTGTTTGTTTGTTTGGTTTTTTGTTCATTGAGTACCGACAGGGAGTGGCCTTGTTTGTTTGTTTGGTTTTTTGTTCATTGAGTACCGACAGGGAGTGGCCTTGTTTGTTTGTTTGGTTTTTTGTTCATTGAGTACCGACAGGGAGTGGCCTTGTTTGTTTGTTTGGTTTTTTGTTCATTGAGTACCGACAGGGAGTGGCCTTGTTTGTTTGTTTGGTTTTTTGTTCATTGAGTACCGACAGGGAGTGGCCTTGTTTGTTTGTTTGGTTTTTTGTTCATTGAGTACCGACAGGGAGTGGCCTTGTTTGTTTGTTTGGTTTTTTGTTCATTGAGTACCGACAGGGAGTGGCCTTGTTTGTTTGTTTGGTTTTTTGTTCATTGAGTACCGACAGGGAGTGGCCTTGTTTGTTTGTTTGGTTTTTTGTTCATTGAGTACCGACAGGGAGTGGCCTTGTTTGTTTGTTTGGTTTTTTGTTCATTGAGTACCGACAGGGAGTGGCCTTGTTTGTTTGTTTGGTTTTTTGTTCATTGAGTACCGACAGGGAGTGGCCTTGTTTGTTTGTTTGGTTTTTTGTTCATTGAGTACCGACAGGGAGTGGCCTTGTTTGTTTGTTTGGTTTTTTGTTCATTGAGTACCGACAGGGAGTGGCCTTGTTTGTTTGTTTGGTTTTTTGTTCATTGAGTACCGACAGGGAGTGGCCTTGTTTGTTTGTTTGGTTTTTTGTTCATTGAGTACCGACAGGGAGTGGCCTTGTTTGTTTGTTTGGTTTTTTGTTCATTGAGTACCGACAGGGAGTGGCCTTGTTTGTTTGTTTGGTTTTTTGTTCATTGAGTACCGACAGGGAGTGGCCTTGTTTGTTTGTTTGGTTTTTTGTTCATTGAGTACCGACAGGGAGTGGCCTTGTTTGTTTGTTTGGTTTTTTGTTCATTGAGTACCGACAGGGAGTGGCC
Organism: Monoplex corrugatus; assembly: GCA_030674185.1. NCBI lineage: Eukaryota > Metazoa > Mollusca > Gastropoda > Littorinimorpha > Ranellidae > Monoplex > Monoplex corrugatus. The sequence goes on along the minus strand of CM060308.1, from coordinate 104,546,292 downwards.
TTGTTTGTTTGTTTGGTTTTTTGTTCATTGAGTACCGACAGGGAGTGGCCTTGTTTGTTTGTTTGGTTTTTTGTTCATTGAGTACCGACAGGGAGTGGCTTTGTTTGTTTGTTTGGTTTTTTGTTCATTGAGTACCGACAGGGAGTGGCTTTGTTTGTTTGTTTGGTTTTTTGTTCATTGAGTACCGACAGGGAGTGGCTTTGTTTGTTTGTTTGGTTTTTTGTTCATTGAGTACCGACAGGGAGTGGCTTTGTTTGTTTGTTTGGTTTTTTGTTCATTGAGTACCGACAGGGAGTGGCTTTGTTTGTTTGTTTGGTTTTTTGTTCATTGAGTACCGACAGGGAGTGGCCTTGTTTGTTTGTTTGGTTTTTTGTTCATTGAGTACCGACAGGGAGTGGCCTTGTTTGTTTGTTTGGTTTTTTGTTCATTGAGTACCGACAGGGAGTGGCCTTGTTTGTTTGTTTGGTTTTTTGTTCATTGAGTACCGACAGGGAGTGGCCTTGTTTGTTTGTTTGGTTTTTGTTCATTGAGTACCGACAGGGAGTGGCCTTGTTTGTTTGTTTGGTTTTTTGTTCATTGAGTACCGACAGGGAGTGGCTTTGTTTGTTTGTTTGGTTTTTTGTTCATTGAGTACCGACAGGGAGTGGCTTTGTTTGTTTGTTTGGTTTTTTGTTCATTGAGTACCGACAGGGAGTGGCTTTGTTTGTTTGTTTGGTTTTTTGTTCATTGAGTACCGACAGGGAGTGGCTTTGTTTGTTTGTTTGGTTTTTTGTTCATTGAGTACCGACAGGGAGTGGCTTTGTTTGGTTTTTTGTTCATTGACTACCGACAGGGAGTGGCTTTGTTTGTTTGTTTGGTTTTTTGTTCATTGAGTACCGACAGGGAGTGGCTTTGTTTGTTTGTTTTTTTGTTCATTGAGTACCGACAGGGAGTGGCCTTGTTTGTTTGTTTGTTTTTTTGTTCATTGAGTACCGACAGGGAGTGGCCTTGTTTGTTTGTTTTTTGTTCATTGAGTACCGACAGGGAGTGGCCTTGTTTGTTTGTTTGGTTTTTTGTTCATTGAGTACCGACAGGGAGTGGCTTTGTTTGTTTGTTGGTTTTTGTTCATTGAGTACCGACAGGGAGTGGCTTTGTTTGTTTGTTGGTTTTTTGTTCATTGAGTACCGACAGGGAGTGGCTTTGTTTGTTTGTTTGGTTTTTTGTTCATTGAGTACCGACAGGGAGTGGCTTTGTTTGTTTGTTTGGTTTTTTGTTCATTGAGTACCGACAGGGAGTGGCTTTGTTTGTTTGTTTGGTTTTTGTTCATTGAGTACCGACAGGGAGTGGCCTTGTTTGTTTGTTTGGTTTTTTGTTCATTGAGTACCGACAGGGAGTGGCCTTGTTTGTTTGTTTGGTTTTTTGTTCATTGAGTACCGACAGGAGTGGCCTTGTTTGTTTGTTTGGTTTTTTGTTCATTGAGTACCGACAGGGAGTGGCCTTGTTTGTTTGTTTGGTTTTTTGTTCATTGAGTACCGACAGGGAGTGGCCTTGTTTGTTTGTTTGGTTTTTTGTTCATTGAGTACCGACAGGGAGTGGCCTTGTTTGTTTGTTTGGTTTTTTGTTCATTGAGTACCGACAGGGAGTGGCCTTGTTTGTTTGTTTGGTTTTTTGTTCATTGAGTACCGACAGGGAGTGGCCTTGTTTGTTTGTTTGGTTTTTTGTTCATTGAGTACCGACAGGGAGTGGCCTTGTTTGTTTGTTTGGTTTTTTGTTCATTGAGTACCGACAGGGAGTGGCCTTGTTTGTTTGTTTGGTTTTTTGTTCATTGAGTACCGACAGGGAGTGGCCTTGTTTGTTTGTTTGGTTTTTTGTTCATTGAGTACCGACAGGGAGTGGCCTTGTTTGTTTGTTTGGTTTTTTGTTCATTGAGTACCGACAGGGAGTGGCCTTGTTTGTTTGTTTGGTTTTTTGTTCATTGAGTACCGACAGGGAGTGGCCTTGTTTGTTTGTTTGGTTTTTTGTTCATTGAGTACCGACAGGGAGTGGCCTTGTTTGTTTGTTTGGTTTTTTGTTCATTGAGTACCGACAGGGAGTGGCCTTGTTTGTTTGTTTGGTTTTTTGTTCATTGAGTACCGACAGGGAGTGGCTTTGTTTGTTTGTTTGGTTTTTTGTTCATTGAGTACCGACAGGGAGTGGCCTTGTTTGTTTGTTTGGTTTTTTGTTCATTGAGTACCGACAGGGAGTGGCCTTGTTTGTTTGTTTGGTTTTTTGTTCATTGAGTACCGACAGGGAGTGGCCTTGTTTGTTTGTTTGGTTTTTTGTTCATTGAGTACCGACAGGGAGTGGATTTGTTTGTTCGTTTGGTTTTTTGTTCATTGAGTACCGACAGGGAGTGGCCTTGTTTGTTTGTTTGGTTTTTTGTTCATTGAGTACCGACAGGGAGTGGCCTTGTTTGTTCGTTTGTTTTTTGTTCATTGAGTACCGACAGGGAGTGGCTTTGTTTGTTTGTTTTTTTGTTCATTGAGTACCGACAGGGAGTGGCCTTGTTTGTTTGTTTGGTTTTTTGTTCATTGAGTACCGACAGGGAGTGGCTTTGTTTGTTTGTTTTTTGTTCATTGAGTACCGACAGGGAGTGGCCTTGTTTGTTTGTTTGGTTTTTTGTTCATTGAGTACCGACAGGGAGTGGCCTTGTTTGTTTGTTTGGTTTTTTGTTCATTGAGTACCGACAGGGAGTGGCCTTGTTTGTTTGTTTGGTTTTTGTTCATTGAGTACCGACAGGGAGTGGCCTTGTTTGTTTGTTTGGTTTTTTGTTCATTGAGTACCGACAGGGAGTGGCTTTGTTTGTTTGTTGGTTTTTTGTTCATTGAGTACCGACAGGGAGTGGCTTTGTTTGTTTGTTTGGTTTTTTGTTCATTGAGTACCGACAGGGAGTGGCTTTGTTTGTTTGTTTGGTTTTTGTTCATTGAGTACCGACAGGGAGTGGCTTTGTTTGTTTGTTTTTTGTTCATTGAGTACCGACAGGGAGTGGCCTTGTTTGTTTGTTTGGTTTTTTGTTCATTGAGTACCGACAGGGAGTGGCTTTGTTTGTTTGTTTTTTTGTTCATTGAGTACCGACAGGGAGTGGCTTTGTTTGTTTGTTTGTTTTTTGTTCATTGAGTACCGACAGGGAGTGGCTTTGTTTGTTTGTTTGGTTTTTTGTTCATTGAGTACCGACAGGGAGTGGCTTTGTTTGTTTGTTTGTTTTTTGTTCATTGAGTACCGACAGGAGTGGCCTTGTTTGTTTGTTTGGTTTTTTGTTCATTGAGTACCGACAGGGAGTGGCCTTGTTTGTTTGTTTGGTTTTTTGTTCATTGAGTACCGACAGGGAGTGGCCTTGTTTGTTTGTTTGGTTTTTTGTTCATTGAGTACCGACAGGGAGTGGCTTTGTTTGTTTGTTTGGTTTTTTGTTCATTGAGTACCGACAGGGAGTGGCCTTGTTTGTTTGTTTGGTTTTTGTTCATTGAGTACCGACAGGGAGTGGCCTTGTTTGTTTGTTTGGTTTTTTGTTCATTGAGTACCGACAGGGAGTGGCCTTGTTTGTTTGTTTGGTTTTTTGTTCATTGAGTACCGACAGGGAGTGGCCTTGTTTGTTTGTTTGGTTTTTTGTTCATTGAGTACCGACAGGGAGTGGCCTTGTTTGTTTGTTTGGTTTTTTGTTCATTGAGTACCGACAGGGAGTGGCCTTGTTTGTTTGTTTGGTTTTTTGTTCATTGAGTACCGACAGGGAGTGGCCTTGTTTGTTTGTTTGGTTTTTTGTTCATTGAGTACCGACAGGGAGTGGCTTTGTTTGTTTGTTTGGTTTTTTGTTCATTGAGTACCGACAGGGAGTGGCCTTGTTTGTTTGTTTGGTTTTTTGTTCATTGAGTACCGACAGGGAGTGGCTTTGTTTGTTTGTTTGGTTTTTTGTTCATTGAGTACCGACAGGAGTGGCCTTGTTTGTTTGTTTGGTTTTTTGTTCATTGAGTACCGACAGGGAGTGGCCTTGTTTGTTTGTTTGGTTTTTTGTTCATTGAGTACCGACAGGGAGTGGCCTTGTTTGTTTGTTTGGTTTTTTGTTCATTGAGTACCGACAGGGAGTGGCCTTGTTTGTTTGTTTGGTTTTTTGTTCATTGAGTACCGACAGGGAGTGGCCTTGTTTGTTTGTTTGGTTTTTTGTTCATTGAGTACCGACAGGGAGTGGCCTTGTTTGTTTGTTTGGTTTTTTGTTCATTGAGTACCGACAGGGAGTGGCCTTGTTTGTTTGTTTGGTTTTTTGTTCATTGAGTACCGACAGGGAGTGGCCTTGTTTGTTGTTTGGTTTTTTGTTCATTGAGTACCGACAGGGAGTGGCCTTGTTTGTTTGTTTGGTTTTTGTTCATTGAGTACCGACAGGGAGTGGCCTTGTTTGTTTGTTTGGTTTTTTGTTCATTGAGTACCGACAGGGAGTGGCCTTGTTTGTTTGTTTGGTTTTTTGTTCATTGAGTACCGACAGGGAGTGGCCTTGTTTGTTTGTTTGGTTTTTGTTCATTGAGTACCGACAGGGAGTGGCCTTGTTTGTTTGTTTGGTTTTTTGTTCATTGAGTACCGACAGGGAGTGGCCTTGTTTGTTTGTTTGGTTTTTTGTTCATTGAGTACCGACAGGGAGTGGCCTTGTTTGTTTGTTTGGTTTTTTGTTCATTGAGTACCGACAGGGAGTGGCCTTGTTTGTTTGTTTGGTTTTTTGTTCATTGAGTACCGACAGGGAGTGGCTTTGTTTGTTTGTTTGGTTTTTGTTCATTGAGTACCGACAGGGAGTGGCTTTGTTTGTTTGTTTGGTTTTTTTGTTCATTGAGTACCGACAGGGAGTGGCCTTGTTTGTTTGTTTGGTTTTTTGTTCATTGAGTACCGACAGGGAGTGGCCTTGTTTGTTTGTTTGGTTTTTTGTTCATTGAGTACCGACAGGGAGTGGCCTTGTTTGTTTGTTTGGTTTTTTGTTCATTGAGTACCGACAGGGAGTGGCCTTGTTTGTTTGTTTGGTTTTTTGTTCATTGAGTACCGACAGGGAGTGGCCTTGTTTGTTTGTTTGGTTTTTTGTTCATTGAGTACCGACAGGGAGTGGCCTTGTTTGTTTGTTTGGTTTTTTGTTCATTGAGTACCGACAGGGAGTGGCCTTGTTTGTTTGTTTGGTTTTTTGTTCATTGAGTACCGACAGGGAGTGGCCTTGTTTGTTTGTTTGGTTTTTTGTTCATTGAGTACCGACAGGGAGTGGCTTTGTTTGTTTGTTTGGTTTTTTGTTCATTGAGTACCGACAGGGAGTGGCTTTGTTTGTTTGTTTGGTTTTTTGTTCATTGAGTACCGACAGGGAGTGGCCTTGTTTGTTTGTTTGGTTTTTTGTTCATTGAGTACCGACAGGGAGTGGCCTTGTTTGTTTGTTTGGTTTTTTGTTCATTGAGTACCGACAGGGAGTGGCCTTGTTTGTTTGTTTGGTTTTTTGTTCATTGAGTACCGACAGGGAGTGGCCTTGTTTGTTTGTTTGGTTTTTTGTTCATTGAGTACCGACAGGGAGTGGCTTTGTTTGTTTGTTTGGTTTTTTGTTCATTGAGTACCGACAGGGAGTGGCTTTGTTTGTTTGTTTGGTTTTTTGTTCATTGAGTACCGACAGGGAGTGGCCTTGTTTGTTTGTTTGGTTTTTTGTTCATTGAGTACCGACAGGGAGTGGCCTTGTTTGTTTGTTTTGGTTTTTTGTTCATTGAGTACCGACAGGGAGTGGCCTTGTTTGTTTGTTTGGTTTTTTGTTCATTGAGTACCGACAGGGAGTGGCCTTGTTTGTTTGTTTGGTTTTTTGTTCATTGAGTACCGACAGGGAGTGGCCTTGTTTGTTTGTTTGGTTTTTTGTTCATTGAGTACCGACAGGGAGTGGCCTTGTTTGTTTGTTTGGTTTTTTGTTCATTGAGTACCGACAGGGAGTGGCCTTGTTTGTTTGTTTGGTTTTTTGTTCATTGAGTACCGACAGGGAGTGGCCTTGTTTGTTTGTTTGGTTTTTTGTTCATTGAGTACCGACAGGGAGTGGCTTTGTTTGTTTGTTTGGTTTTTTGTTCATTGAGTACCGACAGGGAGTGGCTTTGTTTGTTTGTTTGGTTTTTTGTTCATTGAGTACCGACAGGGAGTGGCCTTGTTTGTTTGTTTGGTTTTTTGTTCATTGAGTACCGACAGGGAGTGGCCTTGTTTGTTTGTTTGGTTTTTTGTTCATTGAGTACCGACAGGGAGTGGCCTTGTTTGTTTGTTTGGTTTTTTGTTCATTGAGTACCGACAGGGAGTGGCCTTGTTTGTTTGTTTGGTTTTTTGTTCATTGAGTACCGACAGGGAGTGGCTTTGTTTGTTTGTTTGGTTTTTTGTTCATTGAGTACCGACAGGGAGTGGCCTTGTTTGTTTGTTTGGTTTTTTGTTCATTGAGTACCGACAGGGAGTGGCCTTGTTTGTTTGTTTGGTTTTTTGTTCATTGAGTACCGACAGGGAGTGGCCTTGTTTGTTTGTTTGGTTTTTTGTTCATTGAGTACCGACAGGGAGTGGCTTTGTTTGTTTGTTTGGTTTTTTGTTCATTGAGTACCGACAGGGAGTGGCCGTGGTTTTCTTTTTTATATAACTTGTGTTTTGTCATTTCATCTTGCTCACCTCTCTGTCTCTGTCTGTCTGTCTGTCTCCCTCTCTCCTTCTCTCCCTCTCTTTCTCCCTCCCTCTCTTTCTCCCTTTCTCTCTGCCTCCCTCTCTCTCCCTCTCGCTCTCCCTTCATCTCTCTCCCTCCCTCTCTCTTTCCGTCTTCCTCTCTCTCCCTCTCTCTCTCCCTCTCTCTCCCTCTCTCTCTTACTGTCTCCTCTCTCTCTCTCTCTTTCTCTCTCTTTCTTCCTCTCTCACTGTCTCCTCTCTCTCTCTCTCTTTTTTTCTCTTTCTCTCTCTTTTTCTCTCAAACGTCATGTCTATAGATTAGCAACGGCAAGTTTGGAAAATGGCTTCTAGTGAATAACTTTTACCGTTTGAAAATAAAGTATCATTATCATTGTCATTATCATTCTCTCTCTCTCTCTCTCTCTCTCTCTCTCTCTCTCTCTCTCTCAATCCACGATTGCCTTCCTCTCTCACTGAAGTCTGTATAACAAACTTTTATTCAGTCTAGACAGAGACCCATAGCTTGGCGAAAAGAGCGAGAGAGAGAGAGAGAGTGTGTGTGTGTGTGTGTGGAAATATCAATCAGTCGATCCCATTCATGCCTTCATAGGCTGACCGACTTTTGACACCCAACAGAAGCTCAATATATTACTATCACTTCAAGTGCCTGTGGCACAACAGCGTGCACGTTTAGATAGGCCCATCCTGTGAGTGTCGTTGCGTGATTCGTGTGCAGCAGTTTTCATTCTCTTTGTAGGGGGGTGAATCAGTTTGTCTGTCTGTCTGTCTGTCTGTTTATCTGGCTGGCTGTCTTTCTTTCTTTCTGCATGTCTTTGTCTGTCAGCCTTGATTCTCTGCGACCTGTCTCTTCTTGGCTGTCCATACGAAGTATAACAAGGGCAAGTTTGAAAAATGGCTTTTTAGCTTCTAACTTTTAATGTTGTAAAATAGAATCTCTTCCCCTCCCCCGATCTCTCTCTCTCTCTCTCTCTCTCTCTCTCTCTCTCTCTCTCTCTCTGTCACTCTCTCTGTCATTCTCTCTGTGTCTGTCTAACAGATTGGCCTTGACTATCAAGCAAAGGGAATGTAAAGTTATGCACATGAACTGAACAAAACCTGCGATCCCCACTCCATGCTATCCCCCCATATCTGTAGTGTGGTCCTAGGCCCATGTTCCGGTAATTTAACTTACTGACTGACTTCTGTGTCTCTCTCTCTTTCTCTGTCCCTCCCTACCTCTCTCTATCACCCTCCTCTCTCTCTTTCTCTCTCTCTCTCTCTGCGCTCTCTCTCTGTCTGTCTCTCTGGCTCTCTCTCTCTGTCTGTCCCTCCCTACCCCTCTCTCTCACCCTCCTCTCTCTCTCACTGGCTCTCTCTCTCTCTGGCTCTCTCTCTCTCTGGCTCTCTCTTGGCTCTCCCGCTCTCTGTGGATAAAGATGGTGCATGCATTACTCTCTCTCTCTCTCTCTCTCTTCTCTCTCTCCTCTCTCTCCTCTCTCTCTCTCTCTGTAGACTAGATGTATTTTGATCTACAGGACATAGATTAACGCTTGTACAATCTTCGAATATGTTTTCAGATTTCAAGTTTCTCTCTCTCTCTCTCTCTCTCTCTCTGTCTCTCTCTTTCTCTGTCCCTCACACACACACACACAGAGTGAGAGAGAGAGAGAGAGACAGAGAGAGAGACAGAGAGAGAGAGATCACACGCCCACACTCGACCACACCATTAGTGACGGGATCGAGTTCATTCATAGTTTTCCCACGGACATGCACAGAGAGGAAGAAGAGGGGGCAGGAGAAGAGCGGGGGGTGGGGGGTGAGGGAGGTAAGGGCCGTTAAGTGCTTGTAGTCAGTGTGTGTGAGAGTGTAACGACACAAGTCGGTCAGCCATGGCAGGCAGTCTGTGTCATGTTGTAAGCTTACCAAAGCCGCCATGCAGGGGGTCTCTGGCAACACCAACACACGTGGTCTGTGATGTGTAAGTGGGTGCGGAAGTTTGGTTATGAATGGTTGTGATCGCTTGGTAGGCCTACACAACTTGATGGCCTGTCCCTGTGTGTGTGTGTGTGTGTGTGTATGTGTGTGTGTGTGGTGTTTCTCTGTGTGTGTCTGTATGTGTGTCTGTGCGTGTGTGTGTGTGTGAGTGTGTGTGTGTGTGTTTGTGTTGAGTGGTGTGTGTTTCTCTGTGTGTGTGTGTGTGTGTCTTGTGTTGTTTCTGTGTGTGTGTGTGTGTGTGTGTGTGTGTGTGTGTTTCTCTGTGTGTGTGTGTGTGTGTTTTGTGTCTCTCTTTCTCTCTCTCTCTGTTTCTTCTGTGTCTTTGTCTCTGTTGTGTGTCTGTGTGTGTTGTTGTGTGTCTGTCTGTTGTGTGTTTGTGTGGCTTTCATCCCCATGCTAAGCTGTGCACGGCTTACACGTTACAACATAAACGAAAACGCTTACGTGCAAGGCTGTGAGGGCTTATTGCCGTGATCAGTTTGGACTTCTCCATTACGTGCTGTCGGCGCTTGTGGAATGTTGTCCGCGCGTGAAGACGTGTTACCTTGATGAACTGAATGTGAAACTAAATCTGCAGCAGCGATGTGAAGACCTGTGCTGGTTACAGCGCCAGCGGGGACATTATCTTCCCGATGCCGTTGTGCACGTGCGCACGGGAAGCATGCACACGCGCGCGCGCTTGGAAACGTACAGGCGCTTGCAAACACACTAGGCACACACACACACACACACCACACACAACTCTCCACACATACACACACATACACATACACTACGTACACAGACGCACACACTCAACACACACATACACACACACACCCCACACACACACTCTCTCTCTCTCTCTCCACACACACACACATACACATACACTACATACACAGACGCACACACTCATCACACACACACACACACACACACACTGACACACAGACATACACATTACTCACACGCATGCGCGCACACACATACACGCACACGCACACATACTACACGTGCACACTCTTATACACACATTCTCTCGCTCTCTTTCTCTCTCCTTTCTCTCTCTCAAACGCACATTACTCACGCACGCACACATCACTACTCACACCACACACACACACACACACACACACACACACACACACACACACACATACACACCACACACCATTCACACACACGCACACACACACACGCACAGCACTACACACACAACGCACACACACGCCACACACAACACGCACGCACGCACGCACACCACGCACACACACAGCACACACACGCACACACACGCACACCACCACACACACCACACACGCACACACACACACACACACACACACACACACACACACACACACACACACACGTTAAGCTCGACAGACACTAACAGAAGCCACACAGGTGAAGGGTTATCACATTATGGCATCAAACCGACACTCGCCAAATGTCATGCGCACACCCCACCCCCCACCCCCACCCCCACCCCACTTCTCCAGCATCACCATGTCCCTTCCCCCTCACTCTCCCCGCCTTTCCATCTCACAACCGTCGCCACAGTTCCCATGCTGTCTCCACCCTCACCCCCCTCCCTCCTGCACCCTGCACCCTGCACCCACCCGTAACCCTGTTATGTACAAAGACCCCTACATAGGAGTGCTGACAATGAACGAAAAGACACACACACATTTCTCACAAGTCAGAAACTTAGTACATCGGCCATAATTAACCCTTTCACCCCTCACCGTAGCCGCTAGCATCGTGCTTTGTCAACCGTGATAGCAAAGCAGACATTAACCTTCTGACTTCCTCACCCTGGTGGTGGACAGGGCGCGGGGATCAAAAGGGTTACACCACAGTGTGTACAGTCCGGGATTGAGATCCTTTGTTTTGGTTTGGTTTGGTTTTGTTTTGATATGTTATACCACTTCCATGTTGGGACACATTCAACAGTCAATATAGATCAGTTCGTTCACACACACACACACACACACACACACACACACACACACACACACACACACACACACACACACACACACACACACAGAACACACACACACACACACACACACACATTCACGTATACAGAGAGAGAGAGAGGGGGGGGGGAGTTCAGACTTCAAGCATCACATGGTTTATTCACATTTATGAAATAAGATACAAGCATGTAATCGGCATGATCATTTCATATGATGAGACAGAGAGACACAGAGAGAGAGAGAGACAGACAGAGAGACAGAGACAGAGAGAGAGAGACAGACAGAGATATGGGGAGAGGTGGTGGGGAGTGGATCATGATGAGGGGAGGGTGTGTGGGCATGTGGCGTCTTTCACTTGATACTTTTTCCAGACAACAAAAAATGACAGGCAGGGAAGGGACTGTTGTTGTGGAGCAAACATGGCTGGAGATGCCGGGTGGGTAGTGGGGGGAGGGGTAGTGGGGGGGGTAGTGGGGAGGGTAGTGGGGGGGGGGTAGTGGGGGTGTGGATGTGAAGAGAGGGAGGTCAAAAAGTAAGGAGAAAAAGTAATACTGTAACAGAAAGGGTTTGGCAAACATCTTGGTTAACAGTAATACGACTTTGCCCCCAAGTTCAGAGACTTCAAACTGGAGAACTTCAGGATGGGTCTGTGCTTAGCAGTAATGAAAAATCCTCCTGGTATAAACGAGAAACCCTGGGAAAGATTCCTTTCTCTAGTGGCAACCTTTCATGGCGCAAGCAGAAGCAGACGTTCTGTGAAGAGAAATACCAGTGGCATTCATGTTTTGTAGCCTGTGAACTGCGCTATGATAGGCAGGCAGTCTGGGAACTCTTTGACTTTTGGACACGATTGGAGCACTATAGACCTTTTGGGTTGTAGGGGGGTGTGTGATGTTAACCCTTTGACTCCCGTACCCTTTCCACCAGCATCCTGCTTTGTCATACAAGCAAAGCAAAAAACTTAACCCTTTGACTCCCGCACCCTGTCCACCAGCATCCTGCTTTGTCAAACATGCTATGAAAGCAAAAACTTAACCCTTTGACTCCCCCTGTCACCAGCACCTGTCCACCAGGCATCCTAGCACTTGTCAAACATGCTATGAAAGCAAAAACTTAACCCTTTGACTCCCGCACCCTGTCCACCAGCATCCTGCATTGTCAAACATGCTATGAAAGCAAAAACTTAACCCTTTGACTCCCACACCCTGTCCACCAGCATTCTGCATTGTGAAACATGCTATGAAAGCAAAAACTTAACCCTTTGACTCCCACACCCTGTCCACCAGCATCCTGCTTTGTCAAACATATTAGCAAAGCAAAAATCTTAACCCTTTGACTCCCGCACCCTGTCCACCAGCATCCTGCTTTGTCAAGCATACTAGCAAAGCAAAAAACTTAACCCTTCGACTCCTCACCCTATCCACCAGCTTCCTGCACTTAACTCTTTGACTTCTTCACCTTATCCGCCAGCTTCCTGCAGGAAGATGGTGGATAGGGTAAGGGAATCACAGGGTTGTTTTTTGCAGTTTTGCAGGAGTCAAAGGGTTAATATTCTTGGTGACCGTTTGAACTTCACGCTGTCGTATGCACACAGCCAGGTCTGCAGATGAGCGGTCTGGGGTGGGGTGGTGGGGAGGGGATGGGTGAGGGAGTCAAAAGGTTAACTTTTTGCTTTGCTAGCACGGTTGATAATGCTGGATGCTGATGAACAGGGTGCGGGAGTCACGGGGTTACTGTGTGTGTGTGTGTGTGTGTGTGTGTGTGTGTGTGTGTGTGTGTGTGTGTGTGTGTGTTGTGTGTGTGTGTGTGTATTGTGTTGTATGTGTGTGTGTGTATGTGTGTGTGTGTGTGTGTGTGTGTTGTGTGTGTGTGTGTGTGGTGTGTGTGGAGTGTGTGTGTGTGAGTGTGTGTGAGTGTGTGTGTGTGTGGATGTGTGTGTGTGTGTGGTGTGTGTGTGTGTATGTGTGTGTGTGTGTGTGTGTAGTGTGTATGTGTGTGTGTGTGTGTGTGTGTGTGTGTGTTGTGTGTGTGTGTGTGTGATATCATGATTTTATGTATATGACACTCCCTGCCATGTAAAAGTGTATTGTGCTGTGAGTCCAGTCAGTTTGGAGAGTAGTACTATGCGGATATATTATTATTATTATTATTATATATATAATTTCATTATCGTCAGTCAACATCATCATCATTACATCATCATCAACATCATCATCAGTGATGATATTACTATTGTATTAGTTTTATTGGTGTTGTTTTCTTCTTTTTATTATTATTATATTATTATTATTATTGTTATTATTATTTTGTTGTTGTTAGTAGTATAGTATGTTAGTTAGTAGTAGTAGTGTTAGTAGTAGTAGTAGTGTTTGTAGTTGTAGTGTTGGTATAGTAGTTTAGTAGTAGTAGTAGTAGTGTGCTGAACAGCAGCATGCAATATTAAGTTAGACGTGCATCAAAACAGCATGGCCATATCAGTAACCATAGTGTTTATCTGTCTGTTACAGCCACCACCTCTGTGGACGGCAAGTCATTCGTCCTTGGCCTCTTCGACACAGCCGGCCAGGTGAGATTTTAACCCTTGTTATCAACGGTCCACATTACTTAAGGTCGGAGTTTCAAAAGGGATTCATATACTGACATTTGTCAGATACTCGCTTCATAAGAGGGACTCATCGAAATCAGACAATTCCATATGCGTTCTGTCCAAACATGACAGTAGATTCCTTGAGCCTGCGCAAAACTGTATGCACTGGCAAGGTCTTGAAATGGGAGACAATGGAAAGAGAACAGGACTGAAGAAACACTGAACTGACAGCACCAGAATGTTTGAAGCGTTAACTCTTTGACTCCTGCACACTATCCACCAGCTACAAGAACTTAACCCTTTGACTCCTGCACCCTATCCACCAGCTACAAGAACTTAACCCTTTGATTGACCTCCAACTAAGACTAACCTTTGACTCCTGCACCTATCCACCAGCTACAAGAACTTAACCCTTTGCACTCCTGCACCCTATTCCACCAGCTACAAGAACTTAACCCTTTCACTCCTGCACCCTATTCTCACCTGCTACAGAACATTAGCTTTAGTATTCATTATCCTGCAACATATTCTTGCACCTTCTTTCAGATTGTTATAATTGTTTGTGAGAATCGATGGTCATTATATTAACAAGAAGAAGATATGTTTATAAATATGTTTGTGCTAGACAACAAGTGAGTTCTTTATATTAACAAGAAGAAGATATGTTTATAAATATGTTTGTGCTAGACAACAAGTGTGTTCCTGTGTGGCCTAGCTGCACTGGTTCAAGTTTTCTCCAAGAAAACTTCATGCACGCAGCCTTCACCCCACCCACCTATTCAGGGTTGAGGAAGATAAAGCAGTGAGGGAGAGAAGGTAAGCACCATCCCCACAGTACTGGCCTGGTGAAAAATTGAGTTCTTCACCACCTCACTCCCCAAAGGGAGGTCAAGGTGATGGGACAGCCTTCACTTTCTTTTGTGTTCTGTCTTGTAGAGTTTGACAAAGTGAGATTTTCTTGACCATGTTCCTGGTTAATTAACGTTGTTCCCGTATCGTCCACGTACCAAGGGTGTCTGTGTCTGTGTGTGTTCTGCAGGAGGAGCTGAACAGGCTGAGGACCCTCGCCTATGTCAATAGTGACGTGTTTCTCATCTGCTTCTCCGTCCTGTCTCCCGACTCCCTCAAGCACGCGCACGATGCCTGGATGAAGGAGGTGCGATCCCACGCTCCCCACGTGCCCTGCGTCCTTGTCGGCACGCACATCGACGTCAGGGATGACGTCACGTCACGTGACCGGAAGACGAGCACGACGGGGCATGCGCCCTTCGTCAGCACGAAAGACGGCATGGCGGCGGCCGCCCGTATGGGTGTGGACAGTTACGTGGAGTGTTCATCTGTGACAGAGGCGGGCATCATACGTCTGAAAGAAGCCGCCATTGACGCTGTGCTGAACGGTTCTTCCGCTACCGACGGTGGCTGCCAGTGCGCATGCGCCATCATGTGACGTTTCTGTGGACAGACGAAAGTGAAGATGGTTCTATTTTTAGTCCAGTTTGTCACTTTGTAGCAGAGTGTGAAATTCCGGGCTTGCTCAAGCTCATGGAGCACTAGTTTGGAGCCAAATCAACGGGAATTCGAGACAATGATTTTACGCTAGTTCATACCGAATTGTAATAATTTCCTGCAACTGTGCTCGTCCACTCATTTCCAGCACGAATTGACTGTACGCAAATTGTCTCGGGAAATTGCTCTTACCACAAATTGTTATCTCTACCTGTTGCCTTTACATGCTCAATGTACTCGACACTCCTGCCACACTGGTGCTCTTTACCCACCCCAAATTTGTACTCTTTACCCCCACCCAAGTTGTACTCGTTACCGTTGTGCTCTTTACCCCACCCCAAGTTGTACTCGTTACCTTGTTGTCACTTTTCCACCACCCAAGTTGTACTCTTTACCACCCACCCCAATTGTACTTCTTACCCCACCCAAGTTGTACTCGTTACCTGTTGTGCTCTTTATACTCTCCCACCCAAGTTGTACAATTGTACCTGTTGTTGCTCTTTAACCCCCACCCAGTGACACAGTTGTGCTCTTTCCACCACCCCCACCCAAGTTGTACTCTTTACCCCCCACCCCAAGTTGTACTCGTTACCTGTTGTGCTCTTTACCCCCACCCCAAGTTGTACTCTTTACCCCCACCCCAAGTTGTACTCTTTACCCCCACCCAAGTTGTACTCTTTACCCCCACCCCAAGTTGTGCTCTTTACCCCACCCCAAGTTGTACTCGTTACCTGTTGTGCTCTTTACCCCACCCCAAGTTGTACTCTTTACCCCCACCCAAGTTGTACTCTTTACCCCCACCCCAAGTTGTACTCTTTACCCACCCAAGTTGTACTCTTTACCCCCACCCCAGTTGTACTCTTTACCCCCACCCCAAGTTGTACTCTTTACCCCCCACCCCAAGTTGTACTCTTTACCCCCCACCCCAAGTTGTACTCGTTACCTGTTGTGCTCTTTACCCCCACCCAAGTTGTACTCTTTACCCCACCCAGTTGTACTCTTTACCCCCACCCCAAGTTGTACTCTTTACCCCACCCCAGTTGTACTCTTTACCCCACCCAAGTTGTACTCTTACCCCCACCCCAATTTCTACCTTTACACTCACCAACATCATTTCCTACAATGAAGCTCACTGTAAATGCTCAAGTAAAAGTATGGAGCAATTACATTGCGACTGATATTAGCTTACTTTTGTTTTTTTGGGGTTTTTTTTTTCCTACGTTCCAATTTTTTTTTTTCAGATTGTGTTGCTGGCCACACACTGTGCAGGCAATATGTTGTTGCACTGTCTGCATACTCCGTCTTCAGAGGGCGTACATGCTGGTATCTTCATGTTTCCATGAGCCAGCCACTGACATGACTTACAGGATCTTTAACGTGCATACATGACATTCAGCGTACGTACACACAGGAAGGGGTTAGGCACTGGCAGGCCAGCATACCTGTTGACCAGGAAGATTGGACACAAAATGTCCACACCCTTTATCTCCACCAGGTGGAGATGTCTGGGCGGATCGAACCCAGGGCCTCCCGATTAGAGGTCCAAGGTTTATCTACTTAACCACTGTGCCTTACACATAAAGTTAGCAGCGTGTTATCACGGTATTGACGGCTCAGTCACACGTTGCTCAAAGAGCACTGAGCTTTGATTTCTGGTGTTTGTAAATGGTCACAGACAGAGAGCGGATAATTATGTCTTCAATCTACTTATTATCATTGTTGTTGTTGTTATCAAATTATTTAGAAAACATATATTGCATTTATCACAATTTTTGTTTGTCAGTGGTTAGCGCACTATTAAGTGACTGTGTTAGCAGTTGTGGCGATTAATTGAGAAAATAGCACGTACATCAATTATTATTGTTATTATTACTGTCATTATTATTAGTAGTAGTAGTATTGTTATTATTATCATCATTACCGTTATTATTATTATTATCATTATCATTATCATCATTATTGTAATCAGTTATCAGTGTTGTTTTCACTGTGTGGAGTTACAGAAAAAAGTGCCACTTATCTCTGTGTCATATCAAATTGAGAACAGTACGTATACAACGCTGTCAAAGCAATCCCGGTTTTTATTCTGACATAATCATTGTGTATCAACTGTGTGGACCAAAGAATGAATGACTGTGAGATGTGAAATGTGATCAAAGGCAGGGGACTGTATTCATCAGGAGGCCAGGTTGGTGCAGAGGTAAAGAGTGTCCACTGTCTAGTCTGACAACTTCGAGTTCAATTCTGGTTCTTAAAGAAAAGGCTGTCTGCGTGCTGCTTTCAGTCTACCCAGCTGTGGATGAGAACCTGACCCTGTTCAGTGTTTGGGGAGGTGAAGCAGTGGGGAGAGGGGGTGTCGCTGTCATAATACTGACCTTGAGAAAAGTTGAGGTCTCTACCACCTCACAACCTTATAACCTCAAGTTTATGGAAGTTTTTTTTCTTGTTAGTTCTTATTTTTAATACTTTGGAATGTTTGTATCAGTTTACATTTGTGAATACTCTTGTGTGTGTGTGTGTGTGTGTGTGTGTGTGTGTGTGTGTGTGTGTGTGTGTGTGTGTGTGAGAGAGAACTTTTTTTTTCTGTTTTGGGTGAAGGGGGAGGGATGTGATTTTTGTTCTAGCCTACTGTGTATGAGCTGCCGGATGTAAAAAGTTGTAGGAATGCTGCTGCTGCTGCTGTCTTGTCCATACACATTGAGTGTTACAGATGTAGTATTGCCCTGATGATGACTGAAGCCATTGCCATTTCCTGTAGATAGTGTGAACAGTGGCTGTGATGGGGACAGAGGTGAAGTGTCTCAGTGCCTTGTCATAGTGTTCCATTGTTACCCGCTGATTCATGTGTAATGCGCCATGGAGAGAGAGAGAGAGAGGAGAGAGAGAGAGAGAGAGAGAGAGAGAGAGAGGAAGAGGAGAGAGAGAGAGAGAGAGAGGAGAGAGAGAGAGAGAGAGAGAGAGAACGTGTTTCTCAGAGAGAGAGAGAGAGAGAGAGAGAGAGGAGGGAACGTGTTTCTCAGAGAGAGAGAGAGAGAGAGAGAACGTGTTTCTCAGAGAGAGAGAGAGAGAGAGAGAGAACGTGTTTCTCAGAGAGAGAGAGAGAGAGAGAGAACGTGTGTTTCTCAGGAGAGAGAGAGAGAGAGAGAGAGAGAGAACGTGTGTTTCTCAGAGAGAGAGAGAAAGAGAGAGAGAGACAGTCCTTGGGATCAAAGATGAAAACTGAGCTAATTATTTTGCGTACTATGCAGATTATTTTACGTGCTGGATACTGCCATCCTGTTTCACAATACGGACGTACCACGTACAAAAGCTGACCCATTAAATTTTGTTCATAACATTCTTGGAATGCCCGACAGCCGAAATACGCACAACAAAAGTTTCGTAATGCTGGATCTGGGAAAAGTGAGGGTCTCTACCACCTCACTCCTCTACGATCTGTGGGTCAGGGACAACCTTGACCTTTTCATAACATGTACAGGAAGCTGCTGCGTAAGAGTGAGGGAGGGAAAGGGTTAACATTGGCAACAAGGCGGTGGATAGGATGATGGAATTAAAGGTTAAGTTACGGCCTACCAGCAAGTCACTGTCTTGTGATGTCGGCAACAAGGGACGTCACTCTCCGGCTTGCTGTCACTTCACGATACAGGAAGGAAGTGATGAGGATCAGAGAGCCCGGATGTG
>CM060308.1:104510417-104512917 GCA_030674185.1 Monoplex corrugatus | reverse complement strand
AGAGATCCACTCTGACCTGGACAAGATTGACAAGCCCAAGATGTTCATCCTGATCTCCACCGTCATGACCTGGGCCAAGAGCAAGTCCCTGGATCCTGTGAGTTCTTTGTATGCAGTTTTCACTAACGTCTTGACTGTGTTGTTGATGCAAGTTATATACATTCATGATTGTCTGACCAATGTGGTATATCTGATAGGGTAGAAACGGTGTTCAGTAGCCGCCCAGTAGTTCAGTTCTTGGGTGGGTGTTTGTTTGTTTGTTTGTTTGTTTGTCTGTCTTGCTTCCATTAACTCACTCGGTACGGAGAGTTTTTCCCCTTGCGTTTACCCAGGGACGGCCCATTTTGAAGGGTTAGGAAAAAAATCACAAAAAATACAAAACATAAAGGAACAAAATGAAACTTTCAGATCTAAATATTTACATGTTGGGTTAGTTCAAGCCAAAATATTGAAGTTCTTCCTTGAATATTTCTTCTTCATGTGCCATGTTGAAAATACCCCAAATTTTGTGGTCAGGATCACTGTACAGTCACACACTCTGATCAGCTCCATGATCACGCAGTCAAAGGTGAGAAGTTCAGGAGAAGTGCTCATTCTGCTTGCCACTCAGTTCTCTTATGCCTTCTGTTATGACAATGGAATTTAGAAATCTTCTGTCACAAACTGATTCAAGAAATCAAAGGGGGCGTGGCACTGAACTGGGACATGCAGGCCACAGGAGCCAGAGAACAGAGGCAAAGTGGGAGAAAAACTAAAATCTTCGTGCCAGTCATGCATAGGAAAGTGAATGAAACCTCCATCAGACATGCGTTTCACTGTGCTTGACCCGCTGACCGCTCGCCTCTTGTGACGTGTACGCCCTCCACCCTCTCCCACTTCATTGTCGTCTGAAACTGGGTCACTGTCAGTTCCTCCTTGCTGGCAGCTTCCATCACTTGATACACTTTCATCATTATCTTCATCATACTCCTCGATGTCCAATCCTTCAGTCTGAAGCACTTCAATCACTTCAGCAGCAGTAAAACGCCGCTGTCGCGATCTACTTTGTTCGAAAACTTGTACTCGCCTGCGACGCCATTTTCGACACGAATGCAGATTAGCCATTTGTGTAGGGTACCGAAGTCAATCGTTTCCCCACGAGTGTATGGCTACGGAATCTCACGAAGTAACTTTCCCTTTGACCCTTGACATGTTTGCAGTGACCAGTGTGGCTATGGTAGACGTGCAGGATCTAAAGGGGAGCGTCTAAAAATTTTTAATTATCGAAACCGCTATAGCATTCCATCGTACGGAACCATGCCTTTCCTCACGACCGCTGTAAGACAGGGGTCATGGATTTGATGGTAACAGTTTTGGAGGTTCCCCCCCCCCCCCCCCCATTGGGTCAGTTGGTCAGAGCAGCACTTTCACAATGCAGGGATTGTGGGTTCAAACCTTGGCGGACGGCCTTTCTGTAGCGGGTTGGCAGACTGTTGTAGTGGAGCCCTGGCTTCAACATCTTACATCTCAGGTTCAAATCCCAGCATCCAACATAGAAGCCGGCCTGGTTGCTGCCCATGTAATGTGATATTCCAGTCATTGTGGTAGTGTCGGCTTTGTGTTGGATAGGCTGTGTTAACCCCTCTCCATCCCACTCTCACCCCATCCGTTTCAAGATCTTGCTAGTGCATAGGGTTTTGCGCCAGTTATCAAACAACACACTGGGTGGAGCATGTATGGGATTGTCTGGGTGGGATCGGTCTATCGTGAATAAACTTCACACTTCAAACTTTTTGTTCAGCAGTGCACAAATGTTGACTTCTAGGTTGCAAGATTTAATTTCCCTGACAGTACGCTTTTTTCTTTTTTTTTTTTTTTTTTTTTTAAAGTGTGGCAAGCTTTATGGTGTAATCTGGTGCTGTGTGTGAGGGCAGGGGGGAGTTTTCAACACATGGTGTGTGTCATGCTTTGTACACATGTTCACGCAATCAGAACATATAATGATATATACAGCACTCGTCCGTCACGCAAGCGCACGCTCCCCTTTCTACCAATGGCACTAAACAGATATTTTTTGTAAATTTATTTCTACAAACTCTCACACATCACACATACAAATACAACATTCACACCCACGCACCTTCATATTAACTCTTTCTCTCCTTCGTTTTCTCCTCCTCCTTCCTCTGTCTTTTCCTTCTCCTTCTTCGTCTCCTACTCCCTCTTCATCTCCTTTTCTTCTGTATCCTCCCTCCTTCTGCGCCTCCTGCTTCTTCGTCTCCTTCTTCTTCGTCTCCTTCTTCTTCGTTCTCTTCTTCTCTTCTTCTTGTCTCCTTCTTCCTCGTCTTCTTTTTCCTCTTCTTCTTCTCCTTCTTCTTCTTCTCCTTCTTCATCTTCTCCTTCTTCTTTGTCCCCTTTTCCTTCTTCTCCTTCTTCTTCGTCTCCTTCTTCTTCGTCTCCTTCTTCCTCTTTTGTCTTCTTGTTTGTTTTCTTCTTCTGCTTCTTCTTTTCTTCTTTTTCT
>CM060308.1:104452917-104505417 GCA_030674185.1 Monoplex corrugatus | reverse complement strand
TCTTTGTGGTTTAGGGGTATTACCCATTTGTGATGTCATGCTGTATATCTCATGTTAATTTTGATGAAGTGTTTCTAAACTGCATAAACGTATGCATCCGACCGACTATGCTTATACTGCTATAATGTATGGAGATGGTAACACCTCCCCCCCCCCCCCCCCCCCACTTTTTTGTTTTGATTTGTCTTTGTTTTTGTTTGTTTGTAAAAGGCAACAAGCCAGACTTTGACAGGGACTGCTTGGGTCGTACAAATGGAATGCTTCTCCTTCTTCCTGTTGGTTTTAGTATTACTACTAATGACATAATGGCTCTGTCATAACAGACAGAGAATAAGTTTTATACAGTGTATTATTTTGCTGTTACAGGTTTACCCTGTTGCTCAGGTCATGTGATATATATATATGTAATGTTTGCCACGGTGTGTCTGTCAGATTGTCTCCCTTGTTCAGGCTGTAGGTGTTTGCCATGGTGTGTCTGTCAGATTATCTCCCTTGTTCAGGCTGTAGGTGTTTGCCATGGTGTGTCTGTCAGATTGTCTCCCTTGTTCAGGCTGTAGGTGTTTGCCATGGTGTCTGTCAGATTATCTCCCTTGTTCAGGCTGTAGGTGTTTGCCATGGTGTGTCTGTCAGATTGTCTCCCTTGTTCAGGCTGTAGGTGTTTGCCATGGTGTGTCTGTCAGATTGTCTCCCTTGTTCAGGCTGTGTTTTTTAAGTCGTGTAGCTCCCTGATGCCTTATATCCCAAGTCCCCGGACACCAGGCAAAACAAGAAGAGTTGTATGGAAACAACAACAACAACAACAACAACAGTAACATTCCAACCAGTCAACCACTTGCAAACACCACCACCTTCTCTTACCACTACCACCATCACCACTACCACCATCACCACTACCACCATCACCACTACCACCATCACCACTACCATCATCACCACTACCACCATCACCACAATCACCATCACCACTACCACCATCACAACTACCATCATCACCACTACCACCATCACCACTATCATCATCAGCAGCAGTGTGGCCGTGTTAATAGAACAGTGGACTTAAGATGTGACGTCACAAGTTGAGACCCAACCTGCAGTGTAAAAGTTGCCGGGTTCGCTGTCCATCTTACTGTTCCAATTGTTGTGGTGGTGTCAGTGTTTAATGGGTCCCCTTCCCCTCACTGTGTCAACACCTTGCCGTCATACACAGGTTTTGCACAGGTCCACATAGTCCGCTACACAACTGATCACCGGTTTTGGTGGAGGGCGTATGGAATTGTTGAAGTGTAGTCAATCCCTGTTGAACAAGGCACAGACATTGGACTGAATGCCAGTGTTATGTATGTCTGTATGTATGTTGCAGTCGGCATGGCACAACGCCCCACAGCTGCAGTGTTTTGGTAACGGGGTCAGTGTTATGTATGTCTGTATGTATGTTGCAGTCGGCATGGCACAACGCCCCACAGCTGCAGTGTTTTGGTAACGGGGTCAGTGTTATGTATGTCAGTATGTATGTTGCAGTCGGCATGGCACAACGCCCCACAGCTCCAGTGTTTTGGTAACGGGGTCAGTGTTATGTATGTCTGTATGTATGTTGCAGTCGGCATGGCACAACGCCCCATAGCTCCAGTGTTTTGGTAACGGGGTCAGTGTTATGTATGTCTGTATGTATGTTGCAGTCGGCATGGCACAACGCCCCACAGCTCCAGTGTTTTGGTAACGGGGTCAGTGTTATGTATGTCTGTATGTATGTTGCAGTCGGCATGGCACAACGCCCCACAGCTCCAGTGTTTTGGTAACGGGGTCAATGTGGTGCCCACCATCCACATCAAGGATCTGGCTGGGTTAGTGTGTGTGTGTGTGTTGTGTGTGTGTGTGTGTGTGTGTGTGTGTGTGTGTGTGGTTGTGTGTGTGAGTGTGTGTGTGTGTCAGTGTTTGTATGTGTGTGTGTGTCAGTGTCTGTATATGTGTGTGTGTGTGTGTCAGTGTCTGTGTGTGTATGTCAGTGTGTGTGTGTCAGTGTCTGTGTGTGTAGGGGGAGGATAGGGGAAGGATGAGATGGTGTGTAAATGTGTGTGTGTATTGGATGTGTGTGTGTGTGTGTATGGGTGTACATGTGTGTGAGAGAGATAGGGAGAGGGAGGGAGAGTGAGGGAGAGACGTACTGTCCATACATATGTCTGTTTAGGCATGATAACTGCCATGCAAGTAGTAATTATTATTGTTGTTATTATTTTTATCGTCATCATCATCATTGTCATTATTATTATTATTATGATGATGATGATGATGATTATTTATTGTTAGTCATCAACATCATTATCATTGTCATCATTGTCATCTTCATCAGTATGATTATGATGGTGATGATGATTATTGTTGTTGTAGCACTGTACAAGAATTGTTCACCATTTTTGTTATGAATATGCTATAAATTATTTATAAGAATACAGCTTATAAGAATTGTTCCTTATTGTTATCATGAATGAAAACAAAATATGATCATTGATAAAAACAAATGCCACATGTTTGATGTGTTGTCCCTGTACAGAGTGATTCAGAACATCGCTGACTCACGCCCCAAGGTTCGATACCTCATTGCCAAGGACGACGCACAAAACACTCTGGATGAGATCGTCAAGGTCAGTTCTTTTCTGTGTTTGAAGTTCTCTTTTCAGTTATTGTCTTTTTGTTCATCTTGTTTGTGTGTGTGTGTGTTGTGTGTGTGTGTGTGTGTGTGTGTGTGTTGTGTTGTGTGTGTGTGTGTGTGTGTTGTGTGTGTGGTGTGTGTGTGTTGTGTGTGTGTGTGTGTTGTGTGTGTGTGTGTGTTGTGTGTGTGTGTGTGTGTGTGTGTGTGTGTGTGTGTGTGTGTATGTGTGCACTCCTGTGTGTTTGTTGGGAGCTGTATTGTTAGCTCTTTGTTGTTGTGAGGGGTATAGTCACCACTGGACAAAATGGCGTTTCTCCTTTTCACCTGAAGCTAAAAACTACTGGACTACTTGGATAGAATTTATGTTAGTGGCCACTAAGTGTAGCCAGATTCAGCACCAGGCTGATAGAGACCGTAATACAGTTCACCCTGTTAGAATGGGCCATGTACCGCCCGTGTTTCCCCCAGATGTGTGGAATGTTCATGAATCAACAGTGAACAACAAACCGCACACGAACAGCGTCTGTGACAGTTGGAACAACGTGTTCACCAACCTGGTTGGGACATTACCATCTGTCAGTCTGGAGGACCATTGACTGGTTCATAAAAGAGGACGCCACTGTCCGTACTGTCCTCCAGCGAACGCTGTAGGCAACCAACCAATAGGACATTACCATCTGTCAGTCTGGAGGACCATTGACTGGTTCATAAAAGAGGACGCCACTGTCCTCCAGCGAACGCTGTAGGCAACCAACCAATAGGACATACCATCTGTCAGTCTGGAGGACCATTGACTGGTTCATAAAAGAGGACGTCACTGTCCATACTGTCCTCCAGCCAACGCTGTAGGCAACCAACCAAAGCGTGTCAAGAGATGCTACGTTCAAATGCAGGAGCGGCTGAGAAACTTTGGCTTAGCACAGAGTAAAGGCAGAAAGACGGTTGAAGAGATCTTGTGTACAGGCTGAAGCCTGGTCTATCAGGCTGAACACAGATATTGAAGGTACTGTGACCTTTTTTCCTGTGAATTTTTTTTTTGTGACTTTATTTCCCTGACTTTTTTTCCCTGTAACTTTTTTCCTACAATCTCCAGCTGATAGTCTGTTTCTTCCTGTGACGTCCAAAAAGGTACAATATGTCCTGCATGTTGTAAATTCAGCATTGAAAGATGTAAAGTGACTAACATTGATAGTGAATGACAAGCTTTGTGTGTGGTAATAGAACAGATGTTGTGTGGTTGGTAATGGTGTGTGTTGTGTGTGTGTGTAATAGAACAGATGTTGTGTGTTTGGTCATGGTGTGTGTTGTGTGTGGTAATAGAACAGATGTTGTGTGGTTGGTCATGGTGTGTGTTGTGTGTTGTGTGGTAATAGAACAGATGTTGTGTGTTTGGTCATGGTGTGTGGTGTGTTGTGTGGTAATAGAACAGATGTTGTGTGTTTGGTCATGGTGTGTGTTGTGTGGTAATAGAACAGATGTTGTGTGTTTGGTCATGGTGTGTGTGTGTGGTAATAGAACAGATGTTGTGTGTTTGGTCATGGTGTGTGGTGTGTTGTGTGGTAATAGAACAGATGTTGTGTGTTTGGTCATGGTGTGTGTTGTGTGGTAATAGAACAGATGTTGTGTGTTTGGTCATGGTGTGTGTTGTGTGGTAATAGAACAGATGTTGTGTGTTTGGTCATGGTGTGTGTTGTGTGTGGTGTGGTAATAGAACAGATGTTGTGTGTTTGGTCATGGTGTGTGTTGTGTGGTAATAGAACAGATGTTGTGTGGTTGGTCATGGTGTGTGTTGTGTGTGGTAATAGAACAGATGTTGTGTGTTTGGTCATGGTGTGTGTTGTGTGGTAATAGAACAGATGTTGTGTGGTTGGTAATGGTGTGTGTTGTGTGTGGTGTGGTAATAGAACAGATGTTGTGTGTTTGGTCATGGTGTGTGTTGTGTGTGGTGTGGTAATAGAACAGATGTTGTGTGGTTGGTAATGGTGTGTGTTGTGTGTGGTAATAGAACAGATGTTGTGTGTTTGGTCATGGTGTGTGTTGTGTGTGGTGTGTGGTAATAGAACAGATGTTGTGTGTTTGGTCATGGTGTGTGTTGTGTGTGTGGTAATAGAACAGATGTTGTGTGTTTGGTCATGGTGTGTGTTGTGTGTGGTAATAGAACAGATGTTGTGTGTTTGGTCATGGTGTGTGTTGTGTGTGGTGTGTGGTAATAGAACAGATGTTGTGTGGTTGGTCATGGTGTGTGTTGTGTGTGGTGTGGTAATAGAACAGATGTTGTGTGGTTGGTCATGGTGTGTGTTGTGTGTGAAACAGGCCGTGAGCATCAACCTAGGAACAGGCAAAGTGAAGAACATCACCAAGGAGGAAGCCCTGCTCAGCAAGGACATTGAGGTCAGATATGGGTTGTATTACACACTAACATTATAAATGAACCACAGAGATATAACTTGTGTGTTGGGGTACATACTGACGTTACAATGAATCATTGAGATTGGACTCTAGTTTGTCCCTGTTCAGAAGTTACCAGTACCAGGGAGATAGATGTAAATCTCCTGGTGTGTCATGACAGAGCATCAGTCATATCCATATTGTCCCTGTTCAGAAGTTACCAGTACCAGGGAGATAGATGTAAATCTCCTGGTGTGTCATGACAGAGCGTCAGTCATATCCATATTGTCCCTGTTCAGAAGTTACCAGTACCAGGGAGATAGATGTAAATCTCCTGGTGTGTCATGACAGAGCGTCAGTCATATCCATATTGTCCCTGTTCAGAAGTTACCAGTACCAGGGAGATAGATGTAAATCTCCTGGTGTGTCATGACAGAGCGTCAGTCATATCCATATTGTCCCTGTTCAGAAGTTACCAGTACCAGGGAGATAGATGTAAATCTCCTGGTGTGTCAAGACAGAGCGTCAGTCACATCCGTATTGTCCCTGTTCAGAAGTTACCAGTACCAGGGAGATAGATGTAAATCTCCTGGTGTGTCATGACAGAGCATCAGTCACATCCATATTGTCCCTGTTCAGAAGTTACCAGTACCAGGGAGTAGATGTAAATCTCCTGGTGTGTCATGACAGAGCATCAGTCACATCCATATTGTCCCTGTTCAGAAGTTACCAGTACCAGGGAGGTAGAGGTAAATCTCCTGGTCTGTCAAGACAGAGCATCAGTCACATGCATATATTGCATTGTTCAGTTCAAAACTTGCAAAGTCAGTGAAATTTTCCCACTTTCAGAAAAACAATTTTCCCACATCAATGATTAATATCTTTCTTAAGTTGTGATACAAATGTCCTCAATTCTAAAGTTACAGTAGCACTGAAGAATGTGATTTCATCTTGTTCAGCTTGAAAATGTTTTTGAAATGATGTATCAGACACGCATGACTTTGACTGTTCCAACGTCCGTTGGCCTTGTCTTAGTTGGTTACAGCTGCCTGCTGATAACATAGGGGTCAGGGGTCAACCCTTAGACAGGCCATGGGTTTCCATGCGCAGGGTGGTTCCTGTGATAGAGCTGTGGACACAAGATCTGATGTCTTGAGTTCAATCCCAGCCTGCAACATAAAAACTGGCCTGTTCACTGTGTGTGTGAATATCCCTCTTGTTCTGGTGACGTCAGCGTAGGTCCCTTCCCTCTCCTTGCTAGTGCATAGGCTTGTGTACAGGCACAAGGAGTCTGCTGACAATTGCTGTCATATTTGGGTGGAGAGTGTACAGTGTTGTTTGAGTGTGATTAATCCCTCTTGAGAAAAAAGTCCAAACTCCACTACCAGTGAAGTTATCTACACAGACATGATGTGTCCCATAGCCAAAATCATAGTGTCATAGTCATGCTTTCCCTTGTCCAGTAGACCTACATGACGCTGTCATTTTACTGTAGACCTACATGACACTAATTGTCATGTCACTGTAGACCTATATGACACTAATTGTCATGTCACTGTAGACCTACATGACACTAATTGTCATGTTACTGTAGACCTATATGACACTAATTGTCATGTCACTGTAGACCTACATGACACTAATTGTCATTTTACTGTAGACCTACATGATGCTGTCATTTTACTGTAGACCTACATGACACTAATTGTCATGTCACTGTAGACCTATATGACACTAATTGTCATGTCATTGTAGACCTACATGACACTAATTGTCATGTCACTGTAGACCTACATGACACTGTCATTTTACTGTAGACCTACATGACACTAATTGTCATGTCACTGTAGACCTACATGACACTAATTGTCATGTCACTGTAGACCTACATGATACTAATTGTCATTTTACTGTAGACCTACATGACACTAATTGTCATGTCACTGTAGACCTATATGACACTAATTGTCATGACACTGTAGACCTACATGACACTAATTGTCATTTTACTGTAGACCTACATGACACTAATTGTCATGTCACTGTAGACCTACATGATACTAATTGTCATTTACTGTAGACCTACATGACACTAATTGTCATTTTACTGTAGACCTACATGACACTGTCAATTTACTGTAGACCTACATGACACTAATTGTCATTTTACTGTAGACCTACATGACACTAATTGTCATGTCACTGTAGACCTACATGAC
This sequence comes from Monoplex corrugatus, assembly GCA_030674185.1. Classification (NCBI taxonomy): domain Eukaryota; kingdom Metazoa; phylum Mollusca; class Gastropoda; order Littorinimorpha; family Ranellidae; genus Monoplex; species Monoplex corrugatus. Next base: position 104,498,163 of record CM060308.1, on the reverse strand, counting down.
ACTAATTGTCAATTTACTGTAGACATACATGACACTAATTGTCATGTCACTGTAGACCTATATGACACTAATTGTCATGTCACTGTAGACCTACATGACACTAATTGTCATTTTACTGTAGACCTACATGACACTAATTGTCATGTCACTGTAGACCTACATGATACATGAATGTACAATTTTATTACTGTAGACCTACATGACACTAATTGTCATTTACTGTAGACCTACATGACACTAATTGTCATTTACTGTAGACCTACATGACACTAATTGTCATTTCACTGTAGACCTACATGACACTAATTGTCATTTACTGTAGACCTACATGACACTAATTGTCATTTACTGTAGACCTACATGACACTAATTGTCATGTCACTGTAGACCTACATGACACTAATTGTCATGTCACTGTAGACCTACATGACACTAATTGTCATGTCACTGTAGACCTACATGACACTAATTGTCATGTCACTGTAGACCTACATGACACTAATTGTCATGTCACTGTAGACCTACATGACACTAATTGTCAATTTACTGTAGACCTACATGACACTAATTGTCATGTCACTGTAGACCTACATGACACTAATTGTCATGTCATTGTAGACCTACATGACACTAATTGTCATGTCACTGTAGACCTACATGACACTAATTGTCATGTCACTGTAGACCTACATGACACTAATTGTCATTTTACTGTAGACCTACATGACACTAATTGTCATTTTACTGTAGACCTACATGACACTAATTGTCATTTTACTGTAGACCTACATGACACTAATTGTCATTTTACTGTAGACCTACATGACACTAATTGTCATGTCACTGTAGACCTACATGACACTAATTGTCATGTCACTGTAGACCTACATGACACTAATTGTCATGTCACTGTAGACCTACATGACACTAATTGTCATTTTACTGTAGACTTACATGACACTAATTGTCATGTCACTGTAGACCTACATGACACTAATTGTCAATTTACTGTAGACCTACATGACACTAATTGTCAATTTACTGTAGACCTACATGACACTAATTGTCAATTTACTGTAGACCTACATGACACTAATTGTCAATTTACCGTAGACCTACATGACACTAATTGTCAATTTACTGTAGACCTACATGACACTAATTGTCATGTCACTGTAGACCTACATGACACTAATTGTCAATTTACCGTAGACCTACATGACACTAATTGTCATATTACATGCAGCCAGTGTATGTGATGTGTTTAAGTGCAGAGGATGTGTTCGCAGTGCTTCGTAATGTACACTACAACTGATTTGAAAGAAAAGAGCCTTGTGTGTGAAAGAGAGGAAGGGGGTGTGGGGGTGGGGGGGTGGAGTAGTTTAAAGTGTGTCAAAAAGTTCTGCTGACAACAGTGTATGTCTGTGTGTGTCAGCAAGCCGACTTTGACCAGCTGCTGGTGAACCTGCGGATGGACGCGGTGTTCGTGAAGGAGAACATGAGGATCCCCTGGACGTCAGAGGCAGGCGTTGTGGAGAACATCCAGCAGGTCATCAAGGAGTACAAGGACTCACGCAACCTGCAGGTAACTGCTGCTCTCTGCTGTTCATTCTTCCCTTGATTTTTCTGTATTGATGGCTCAGCAAAACCTTGCTACAATATGGTTTATGTGCAGACATGTGGTTTATGTCATCATCATTGTGGATCTTCTCCATCGCATAGTATCTGTGTGTCGGCGCATACGAAGTGTATTCGCAGTGCGGGAACGCCATGTTGTCAGAACCCAAAGTGAAACAGTATGATAGTTCTGTGAAGGGTCTTAACCCTTACTCTCTCATCCTGTTGATCAGCTGCATAAAAAACCTGCAGGAAGCTGGTAGATAGGGTGAGGGAAAAGAAAGTTTTTTTTGCATTACTGTCATAATTACGATAATAATTATAATATGTATGAATGCTAAGCTTTTGTTGACACAATTATAGTCTTTCCCATGCGTCATACTCACTGAGTTGTTTCAGTGATAGAATGATACCAGGACAGACATACAACCCATATGCTATACCAGGACAGACATACAACCCATATGCTGTACCAGGACAGACATACAACCCATATGCTATACCAGGACAGACATACAACCCATATGCTATACCAGGACAGACATACAACCCATATGCTATACCAGGACAGACATACAACCCATATGCTATACCAGGACAGACATACAACCCATATGCTATACTAGGACAGACATACAACCCATATGCTATACCAGGACAGACATGCTATACCAGGACAGACATATGCTATACCAGGACAGACATATGCTATACCAGGACAGACATATGCTATACCAGGACAGACATGCTATACCAGGACAGACATACAACCCATATGCTATACCAGGACAGACATATGCTATACCAGGACAGACATATGTTATACCAGGACAGACATACAACCCATATGCTATACCAGGACAGACATATGCTATACCAGGACAGACATACAACCCATATGCTATACCAGGACAGACATATGCTATACCAGGACAGACATATGCTATATCAGGACAGACATATGTTATACCAGTTGCATGTTACCAGGACAGACATATGCTATACCAGGACAGACATATGCTATACCAGGACAGACATATGCTATACCAGGACAGACATATGCTATACCAGGACAGACATATGCTATACCAGGACAGACATATGCTATACCAGGACAGACATATGCTATACCAGGACAGACATATGCTATACCAGGACAGACATATGCTATACCAGGACAGACATATGCTATACCAGGACAGACATATGCTTATACCAGGACAGACATATGCTATACCAGGACAGACATATGCTATACCAGGACAGACATATGCTATACCAGGACAGACATATGCTATACCAGGACAGACATATGCTATACCAGGACAGACATAGCTATATCCAGGACAGAACATGCTATACCAGGACAGACATATGCTATACCAGACAGACATATGTTATACCAGGACAGAATATGTTATACCAGGACAGACATATGTATACCAGGACAGACATATGTTATACCAGGACAGACATATGTTATACCAGGACAGACATATGCTTATACCAGGACAGACATATGCTATACCAGGACAGACATATGTTATACCAGGACAGACATATGTTATACCAGGACAGACATATGCTATACCAGGACAGACATATGCTATACCAGGACAGACATATGCTATACCAGGATAGACATGCTATACCAGGACAGACATATGCTATACCAGGACAGACATATGCTATACCAGGACAGACATACAACCCATATGCTATACCAGGACAGACATATGCTATATCAGGACAGACATATGCTATATCAGGACAGACATAGGTAGAAAGAAACTCTAGGGAGAGCTAGACAACAGAAGGTCTTCAGAGAAGTAACCCCCTTTAGACAAGTGTTTCGGCCCTGAATTCCTTACACTCTCGGGGGGCCGGGCCACATCCAGGTCATGACTCCTGGATGCCCTTCTGCTGTTGTCTATTTTTTTTTTTTTTCCCCACGCCGGGGCTCGAACCTGGGCGATTCTGCGCTTCAGAACTGCGGTACGCGGTTTTACCAATGTGCTAACGGGGCACACATCATCTGTAGGGAATTTAATCCTTATGAAGTTCACCTTTTTCGTTCCTCCTTGCCCAGATCCAGCTTGAGCTCCTTTCTGCTGCCTCTGCCATCGCTTTAAGGGCTCTAGTCCTCTTCTTCCCAGAAATGGCGAGTTGTTTCATGAGATCATAAGCGGAGGTGCCCACAAACCCTCTTGCCCCGACCTCTATGGCGAAGATTTTGACCCGCAGACCTGCTTTCTTCAGGGTGCTGGCAAGACCGGCGTATTTTTCGGTCTTGTAGATATGTGCTTCTTCCATTCTGCTTTCGTATGGCACAGTGAGTTCTATCAGAATCACTTGTTTCGAGGAGTCAGAGTGGAGAGCGATGTCTGGTCTCATGCCTGTCTTGCTGATGACATCTGGGTAATTTCTCCACTCTGGGAGGTCTGCTGTACACTCCCAGTCGACTGCTCCATCCAGAAGACCCTTTGGCAATGTGCTGGTTGTCATAGCACTTTCGGGCCAGACCTGTTTCCCTCCTGCTTTGTAGAACGTTGTCATAGCAATTGGTGCGTTTGGGGTCATGGTTTTTTCGCTAACCACATCTGTGATCACTTTCAGAACTTGGTTGTGCCTCCATGTATACCTTCCTTGGGCTAGCGCTACTTTGCAAGAGCTTAGGACATGTTCCACTGTTTGTTTCTTCTGACAGAGCGGACATGCTGGGTCGTCTGCTTTCCCCCATTTCACTAAGTTTGCATTCGAGGGGAGCAGGTCATATACAGATCTGAGGAGGAAGCTTATCCTTAGAGGAGCCATGTGCCACATATCGTTCCAGCTGAGACTTCTTTGGAGTGCACTGTCCCATGTTGTCCATTGCCCCTGTTGACCTTTCTGGACTGCCTTCTGCACTCTTTTGACATCTTCTTCTTCCTTCAACTCCTGTATGATCATGTCTCTTTTTTTCCTTCCCTTTGGCTTTGGACCACCACTGCATTTTTGTTGCTCCCAGTCCCTGTCTGTTGGTTTGCGTGTGTCCAATTATTTCTTTGATGCTGAGGTTTCTCTTGGCATTGTTTACAGCCTCTTGGACTTTCCACTTTCTGCCAGTTCTCAGCTTTGGATGAACTGATCTCACGATATTGTCTTCCGATTCCTCCAGCATGCTCAACAGTCTTGCTTTTCCAACTTTGTATTCCTCCACTATGGATTTGAGAGGTAGCTTCAGCATTGCTTGACGACAGTAGAATGCAACATCAGTGAGACCAGGTGGGACACCGAGCCATTTTCTTGTGTATTTGTTGATTTTGGCTTCCATTGCTTCGACTGTGCTGGTGCAAATGTCATAGATTAGCAGTGGCCACAGCAGCTTTGGTATCAGCATGAACTGTAGACACCAGACTTTGTATTTGCCTGGCAGTCCGCAGTTATCTATTTTCTTCAGGCCTTCTTCTGCTGTTTGCTTGGTTTCACATCCCCTTTGTGTGTCTTTCAGGGAGTCATCATACCATCTTCCGAGACTTTTTACTGGCTCTTCTGTGACAGTGGGGATGGCTTGGTTGGCTACCATGAATTTGACTGAATCTGCCACTTTTCCTTTTCGCAGTGAGAGACTTCGGGATTTCTTAGGTTTGAACCTCATTCTTGAAGAGGCCACCAGCTCATCCAGCTGCTTTAAGATTTGGTGTGTCTCTTCCTCATCCGTGGACAAGACTGTTGTGTCATCCATGAAAGCTTTCAGAGGAGGCATCTGGTATCCATCTCCCAGATTCACTGGACCTGAACTCTTCATTGCAGCTTTCAAGATGACTTCCATTGCCAACACGAACAGTATGGGAGAGATTGCACAGCCCATTGCAATGCCCACTTCTAGGTCTATCCAGTCCGTGGTGTATTCTTTGGTAGAGAACCGCATTGAGAACCCTTGGAAATACTTCCTCAGCATTGTTCGGATGTTTTCTGGGATGTGATACATTTCAAGAGCCAGCTGGATCATATCGTGTGGAACTGATCCATATGCATTCGCCAGATCAAGCCAAACTACGTCAATGTTTCTCTTCTCTGTTCTTGCTTTTTGGATGGCATCCCAAATCAACGTGGCATGTTCCAAGCATCCAGGCATTCCTGGTATGCCTCCCTTTTGGACTGACATATCCAGATACTTGTTTTCAGTCAGGTATTTTGTCAATCTTGCTGCCATAACAGAGAAGAAGATTTTCCCCTCGACGTTCAGAAGTGATATTGGCCTGAACTGATTGATGCTGCTGGAGTTCTGCTCCTTCGGAATGTACACTCCTTCAGCTCTCATCCATTGGTCGCTGATCTTCTGGTTCCTCCATGCTGATCGAATCATCTTGTGGAGCCACTCGAGCACTTTTGGGCATTTCTTGTAGAGCAGGTATGGTATTCCGTTTGGTCCAGGTGCTGACTTGGCTCTGGCTTTCTTTACTACGTTCTTCACTTCATCCAGTGTTGGTGGTTTGTTATTGAATTTTCCTTCTGGCGCTGCAGGCCAAACCAGATTCTGGATTTCAAGTGGTGCCTCGCGCTGAGAATCGGAATATGTTTCCCTGAGATGCTGCTCTAGGGTTTCCTTGCCCACTGTGAGAGTCCCTGATTTGGGTTGTTCAAACAGCTTTCTTGAAAAGTCAAAGGGATCTTTGAAGAAACGATCTTGAGTCTTCTTCTTTTTGCTCTTTCTTCGCCTTGCTGATTCCACTTTGCTGAGAGCATTGTGTTTGGCCTTCAGATCTTTCCAGAGTTCCAGGAGCCCTTGCTTCTCGTACCAGGACAGACATACAACCCATATGCTATACCAGGACAGACATATGCTATACCAGGACAGACATATGTTATACCAGGACAGACATACAACCCATATGCTATACCAGGACAGACATACAACCCATATGCTATACCAGGACAGACATACAACCCATATGCTAGGTCGAATATGGAGACTTTGCCAGTGTGTAGTAGGACTTGTGTGCAGGCTTATGGGTCATGCCATCATCATTTAAGACCTTGTCCATCACAGGGCATCTATGGCATCCATGCATATCAAACTTATTGTGAGCACAAAGACGCTGTCTATAGACTCTGCGACTGTAAACTTTGTACGTGGGATTTGTTCATTGTACAGATATAAAAAGATATGCGTATGTGTATGACAGACAATCGTGATGATGTTGTCCTTCACATCAAACTATGGAGACATCTAAAGAGATGTGTGTGTGTGTGTGTGTGTCAGCCATTGCGAGCAGTGGTGCTGGGTCCCCCTGCCTCCGGCAAGTCGACAGTGATCCAACAACTGTGTGAATTCTATAAACTGCATCACATCAAGATCAAGGACGTCATTGACGAGGAGCTGGAAAGTCTGGTCAGTTGGAGCTAATGTTTTATGTGTGTGTGTGTGTGTGTGTGTGTGTGTGTGTCTGTGTGGTATGTTTCTGTTTATATGTTTGCAGGCTTTTTCTTGTGTTGATTAAGTTTATTGGTATGGAAGCATGTAAATTGTCAGTGTCTTTGTAGCATGTAAATTGTCTGTCTTTGTAGCATGTAAATTGTCTGTGTCTTTGTAGCATGTAAATTGTCTGTGTCTTTGTACAGTGTCTTTGTAGCATGTAAATTGTCTGTGTCTTTGTAGCATGTAAATTGTCAGTGTCTTTGTACAGTGTCTTTGTAGCATGTAAATTGTCTGTGTCTTTGTAGCATGTAAATTGTCTGTGTCTTTGTACAGTGTCTTTGTAGCATGTAAATTGTCTGTGTCTTTGTAGCATGTAAATTGTCTGTCTTTGTAGCATGTAAATTGTCTGTGTCTTTGTACAGTGTCTTTGTAGCATGTAAATTGTCTGTGTCTTTGTAGCATGTAAATTGTCAGTGTTGTCTTTGTAGCATGTAAATTGTCTGTGTCTTTGTAGCATGTAAATTGTCAGTGTCTTTTTAGCATGTAAATTGTCAGTGTCTTTGTAGCATGTACAATGTAAATTGTCAGTGTCTTTGTAGCATGTACAATGTAAATTGTCAGTGTCTTTGTAGCATGTAAATTGTCAGTAGTCTTTGTAGCATGTAAATTGTCAGTGTCTTTGTAGCATGTAAATTGTCAGTGTCTTTGTAGCATGTAAATTGTCTGTCTTTGTAGCATGTACATTGTCAGTGTCTTTGTAGCATGTAAATTGTCTCTTTGTAGCATGTAAATTGTCAGTGTCTTTGTAGCATGTAAATTGTCAGTGTCTTTGTAGCATGTAAATTGTCAGTGTCTTTGTTGTGCGTGTGATGGATTCAGGGCTGATGGTGGAACATGAGCTGACGGGGAATAGATTGCAAGGTGGAGAGGGATACATGTGTGTGTGTGTGTGTGTGTGTGTGTGTGTGTGTGTGTGTGTGTGTGATTTTTATTTTTCATGTTCAGGTTTAAGTATTAGGTATGCATGCATGCGTGTGTGTGTGTGTGTGTGTGGTGTGTGTGTGTGTGTGTGTGTGTGTGTGTGTGTGTGTGTGGTGTGTGTGTGTGTCGTCCGTTCATTCTTTGATTTAACGTCTTTCACTATGATGATATTAACGGTGTTGTTGTGTGTATGTGAGTGGTGTGTGTGTGTGTGTGTGTGTGTGTGTGTGTGTGTGTGTGTGTGTGTGTGTGTGTGTGAGTGTGTGCAAGTTTGAGAGAGAGAGAGAGAGACCATGATGTGTCATATTTAAAACAAATGCCATATTTCCAACACAAACGAGCACAAAATTGTAAAACCTCAAGTTTATAAACTGTTTACTCACATCATCAAATCACAGCTCACCCCACACTCAGACACACACTTAACACCAAACCCTACTTCAACCACACCATAACACAACCTACTTCAACACACCCAGCCACAAACGACACAAATAAACAACCCTTACTTCAGACACACAGCCATAACCACAAAGCTTACTACAGACACACAGCCATAACGACGTGAACCCTTACTTCAGACACACAGCCATAACGACACAAACCTTACTTACAGACACACAGCCATAAACACTGAACCCTTACTTCAGACACACAGCCATAACGGACAACAACAACGCCCTTACTTCAGACACACAGCCATAACGACACAAAGCCTTACTCAGACACACAGCCATAACGACGTGAACCCTTACTTCAGAACACCAGCCATAACGACACAAAGCCTTACTCAGACACACAGCCTAACGACAACACCTTACTTCAGACACACAGCCGTAACGACACAAAGCCTTACTTCAGACACACAGCCGTAACGAACAACCCTTACTTCAGACACACAGCCGTAACGACACAAAGCCTTACTTCAGACACACAGCCGTAACGACACAAACCCTTACTTCAGACACACAGCCGTAACGACACAAAGCCTTACTTCAGACACACAGCCGTAACGACACAAACCCTTACTTCAGACACACAGCCGTAACGACACAAACCCTTACTTCAGACACACAGCCGTAACGACACAAACCCTTACTTCAGACACACAGCCGTAACGACACAAACCCTTACTTCAGACACACAGCCTAACGACACAAACCCTTACTTCAGACACACAGCCGTAAGACACAAACCCTTACTTCAGACACACAGCCGTAACGACACAAACCCTTACTTCAGACACACAGCCGTAACGACACAAACCCTTACTTCAGACACACAGCCGTAATGACACAAACCCTTACTTCAGACACACAGCCGTAACGACACAAACCCTTACTTCAGAACACAGCCGTAACGACACAAACCCTTACTTCAGACACACAGCCGTAACGACACAAACCCTTACTTCAGATACACAGCCATAACGACACAAACCCTTACTTCAGACACACAGCCGTAACGACACAAACCCTTCCCTCAGACACACAGCCGTAACGACACAAAGCCTTACTTCAGACACACAGCCATAACGACACAAACCCTTCCTTCAGACACACAGCCGTAACGACACAAAGCCTTACTTCAGACACACAGCCGTAACGACACAAACCCTTACTTCAGACACACAGCCATAAGGACACAAACCCTTACTTCAGACACACAGCCGTAAGGACACAAACCCTTTCTTCAGACACACAGTCATAACGACACAAACCTTTACTTCAGACACACAGCCATAACGACACAAACCTTTACTGTGCAGCAAAGCAAAGCCAGACGAGCAGACACAGAGGACCAAGAAGAAGATGACGACGGCCAGGCGCAAGAAGCTCAGGAAATCCTCGACCAGATCAACGAGAGCAAGGAACAGAATGGAGGTCGCATCGACGACCAGTTTATCATCCGTTTTGTGCGTGACCGCCTCAAGTCTACACCTTGCCAGAACCAGGGTTTCCTGCTGGATGGCTACCCCAAGACTTTGGAGCAGGCCAAGGAACTGTTTGCCTGTGAGTGACAGAGAGAGAGAGAGAGGAGGGATCGGAGGAGAAAGGAAGAGTGTATGCGTGTGTGTGTGTGTGTGTGGAGAGGATTGAAGAGAGAGATGACGAGGGGGGAGTATGGACATGTGTATGTGTGTGTGTATAGTGTGTGTGTGTGTGTGTGTGTGTGTGTGTGTGTTGTGTGTGTGTGTGTGTGTGTGTGTGTGTCTGTGTGTGTGTGTGATTCTTATGATGGTAGATTTCCTATTTTACTTTTTACTGTCTGTAGATGTAGTTTGCAATGCAACATACAAAAACCAGTCTGAAGTGCAGAATATTGATTTGTGAGTTTTTAAATCATTTTAGCTTTTCAAAGTTTATGAATTAGTGTTAGACATGTTTAAACTTTGTAAGTGCACTTCTGACAATGGAAGTACTAGCACGTAAAATTTTGAAAATTGAAAAAAAAAAATTGCTGTTTAGGATACTTGAGTTTTAGCCATAAAACTTTGGGAAAGCAAAGGTTATATGTTAACTCTCTCGCTACGAGGGTTGGGATTTCCCGATCATGTCTCAACAATGCTTGTCTACGAGAGTCGGAGAAATCCGACTTTAGTTTTGAAAATTCGCAGGGCTTTTAGTATTTCCGTCAACCGAAACTAATAGCCAGAAATAGATTGTCCGGTCATTCCTAGCCGCGTTTCAGGCCACGAGGTCACTGTACTGCGCAGTTGGTGAGTGGGCATTGCAAAGTTCATGACACACTATCTCCGCAGCGAAGCAGACGACGGAAAAGCGACTGGCTGAACAATTACTCAACAACTCGGCGCTGTTCAACACGATCTCTTCTTTCAGTGCACGTGGTGTGTGCGCGCGCGTTGGATTGTATCAAATTTCATTGAAAATGTGACTGTAGGAACTGATTTATTGACCTGACTGTATTTTGTAAGGTATTTTTCACATGAAAATGTCTTTAATTTTACTTGTACCGTTACTCAGCAACCCTGAGGGTTAGACAGTTGAAATTTCAGCATGTTGTACACCAATCTTTTATTATGTGACCCGCCAAATTTCAAAACTCTCTGTTTTCATTTGTTTTTATGAGAATTTTTCTCATGACCTATACAAATGGTGCGTATCAGGGGAAGGGGAAGGGGAAGGGGAAGGCATAATCGTACGTAGCCAGTGAGTTAAAGACTGGAAATAGTGAAAAGTCCCAGTTGTCATCATTCTGACCCTCTCTTCAGCCATAGTTATGGCTGGCTGTGTGTTAAGCCAGGTTTTCCCATGCTGTGTCATACTATGGTAACCTATACCAGTATTCAGGTGGATTGTACCATCAAACATTGATAAATGGTGGCAGTGTGTAGCATGACTTCTGGGGTCAAATGTTTGTGACAGGCTGGTCATAATAATGATAATAACATAATGGTGATGATAATTATACTAACCATGTTTATAGTAATAACATTAGAACAAAGATTGGCTTTCAGCAGTTCCATAGCATCTAAATAAATAAAATCATACACTGTTGTGGTTTTCATTGTAGAACAATAGCAGAATGATTTTCAGACAATGTGCAAAGCATTATGTACCGTAGTCAAGTGGATAAGATGTCAGGATATCCAGTCAGAGGCATTGGGGTTCAGTCCTGCCTGGGTACCTCTCACCTGTTGAAAATTTGTGTTGATTGGTTTATCTAATCATTTTTTCTTCTTTTTCATACTAATTTATTTATTCATTTATGTATTTATTTTCCCCAGTGGAGGATGAAGAAGCTGAAGAGGAGGGCAAAGCAAGCTATGACACCACCGTCATGCCCGAGTTTGTCGTCGCTCTGGAGGCCACGGACGACTTCCTGAAGAACCGTGTGATGAACCTTCCGGAAGCGGTGGTGGCGGGCACACACAACACGGAGAAGGAACTGATGCGCCGCCTGGTGGACTACAGGAACAACAACACTGAGGACGAGACGGTGCTCAACTATTTTGATGAGCTGGAGTTCCACCCTGAGAGGATCGGTGAGTGTTGTGTGCATGTGTGGTGGTGGGGGAGGAACTGCTGGGGGGGGGGGGGGGGGGTTGAAGATGTGGGGGAGGTGAAGGAATGTGGTATGTGTGTGTATGTGTGTGTGTGTGTTATGTGTGTGTGTGTGTGTGTGGTTTTTTTTCTTCATGTATGTGTGGTTGGGGTTTTTGCTTTGTGTGTGGGGTTGTGGATTGATTTCTGGAGGAAAGGGCATGTACTTTGTCAGTTCTGTTCAAGGTAAGGTGTTCTGGAACTGGAACTGATTTCATTGTTCCTTTTTCTCCAAAAGTCAGAAAGTTCCTTGAGTCACCAGTGGCAAGGTTAAGACTTCTAGCAATGATTTTATCTAGTTTGAAGTTTGACTAAAGGAATCCATATTGTGACCTCAATGTGACGTATTTCAGTGTTAGTTTTGTGTGTTTTCAGATGTGACAAAAGATGGCTCTCACATGATGAAAAACACAGTGGACAGGATCAAGAAAATCATGGGAAGTGCCAGAAATTATGGTCAGTATTGTGTGTGTGTGTGTGTGTGTGTGTGTGTGTGTGTGTTCGTTCATTCTTTGATTTAATGTGTTTTCACTATGAGTGATATTAGACAGGGGTGGGGGGGGGGGGGGTACACTGTATATGTATAAAAACATGGCATGGAGGATGAAAGTGGGGGGGGGGGGGGGGGCAGAGCAGAAACAGAGTAAGTGAAGAAAATTTGTAAAAGGAAGTGTGTGTGTGTCTGTGCGTGTCTGTGTGTGCGCGCGCGTGAGTGTGTGTGTTTAAAAGAAAGAGAGACAGACAGTTCATTCATGCATGTGTGGTGTTTGTAAGTTTGATGATTGTGTGGTGTGATCGATGAGAGAATGAGTTTGGCAGTGGTGTTTGTAGTTAGATGATTGTGTGTGATCAGATGGGGAGAATGAGTTGTGCATGTGGTGTTTGTAAGTTTGATGATTGTGTGGTGTGATCAGGATGGAGAGAATGAGTTTGTGCATGTGTGGTGTTTGTAATATGTGTGTGTGATCAGTGAGAAGTTTGTGCTGTGTGGTTGTAAGCTATTGTGTGTCATGCTGTGTAAGTGTGCATGCTCAGTGCATGTGCAGAACATATACATACTTGTATGCCTCTGTTTACATAAGTATCTGTGTGTATACACACGCACACATGCTTGAATGAAGGCAAGAAACTGGTGGATAGGGTGAGAAATTGGAAAGGATTAGTCGTCGTCATCATCATCATCATCGTTGTCGTCCCCCTCATCGTTGTCATCGTTATCATCATCATTGTTATCGTCCTTGTCCTTGTTATCATCATCATCATCGTCATCATCATCAATTTTTATCGTCATTTCTGTCCACAGGCCCCACCCCAGAGGAGCTGGAGGAGATGCGCCGTCTGGAGGAGGAGGCGAGACAGAAGAAGGAGGCGGAGGAGAAGGCGGAGAGAGAGAGACGGGAGGCTGAGGAGGCCTCAGAACGTAAACGTCGTCAGGAGGAATGGGTACGTACTGTCAGTTTTACTGAAGGTGTGGTTTATTTTAGATGAAATTTAAGAGGAATGGATATGTACTGTGTTAGTTTTATTCAAGGTATGATTTATACTGGTTACAATAGTTTTATTCAAGGTATGATTTATACTGGTTACAATAGTTTTATTCAAGGTATGATTTATACTGGTTACAATAGTTTTATTCAAGGTATGATTTATACTAGATACAATAGTTTTATTTCAAGGTATGATTTATACTGGATAAAGTAGTTTTATTCAAGGTATGATTTATACTGGTTACAATAGTTTTATTCAAGGTATGATTTATACTGGATACAATAGTTTTATTCAAGGTATGATTTATACTGGATAAAGTAGTTTTATTCAAGGTATGATTTATACTGGTTACAATAGTTTTATTCAAGGTATGATTTATACTGGATAAAGTAGTTTTATTCAAGGTATGATTTATACTGGATACAATAGTTTTATTCAAGGTATGCTTTATACTGGATACAGTAGTTTTATTCAAGATATGATTTATACTGATAAAGTAGTTTTATTCAAGGTGTGCTTTATACTGGATAAAGTAGTTTTATTCAAGGTATGTTTTATACTGATACAGTAGTTTTATTCAAGGTATGCTTTATACTGGATACAATAGTTTTATTCAAGGTATGCTTTATATTGGATACAATAGTTTTATTCAAGGTATAATTTATACTGGATACAATAGTTTTATTCAAGGTATGCTTTATACTGGATAAAGTAGTTTTATTCAAGGTATGATTTATACTGGATAAAGTAGTTTTATTTAAGGTATGCTTTATACTGGATACAGTAGTTTTATTCAAGGTATGATTTATACTGGATACAGTAGTTTTATTCAAGGTATGATTTATACTGGATAAAGTAGTTTTATTCAAGGTATGATTTATACTGGATAAAGTAGTTTTATTCAAGGTATGATTTATACTGGATAAAGTAGTTTTATTTAAGGTATGCTTTATACTGGATACAGTAGTTTTATTCAAGGTATGATTTATACTGGATACAGTAGTTTTATTCAAGGTATGATTTATACTGGATAAAGTAGTTTTATTCAAGGTATGATTTATACTGGATAAAGTAGTTTTATTCAAGGTATGCTTTATACTGGATACAATAGTTTTATTCAAGGTATGATTTATACTGGTTACAATAGTTTTATTCAAGGTATGATTTATACTAGATACAATAGTTTTATTCAAGGTATGATTTATACTGGATAAAGTAGTTTTATTCAAGGTATGATTTATACTGGTTACAATAGTTTTATTCAAGGTATGATTTATACTGGATACAATAGTTTTATTCAAGGTATGATTTATACTGGATAAAGTAGTTTTATTCAAGGTATGATTTATACTGGTTACAATAGTTTTATTCAAGGTATGATTTATACTGGATAAAGTAGTTTTATTCAAGGTATGATTTATACTGGATACAATAGTTTTATTCAAGGTATGCTTTATACTGGATACAGTAGTTTTATTCAAGATATGATTTATACTGATAAAGTAGTTTTATTCAAGGTGTGCTTTATACTGATAAAGTAGTTTTATTCAAGGTATGCTTTATACTGGATAAAGTAGTTTTATTCAAGGTATGTTTTATACTGATACAGTAGTTTTATTCAAGGTATGCTTTATACTGGATACAATAGTTTTATTCAAGGTATGCTTTATATTGGATACAATAGTTTTATTCAAGGTATAATTTATACTGGATACAATAGTTTTATTCAAGGTATGCTTTATACTGGATAAAGTAGTTTTATTCAAGGTATGATTTATACTGGATAAAGTAGTTTTATTTAAGGTATGCTTTATACTGGATACAGTAGTTTTATTCAAGGTATGATTTATACTGGATACAGTAGTTTTATTCAAGGTATGATTTATACTGGATAAAGTAGTTTTATTCAAGGTATGATTTATACTGGATAAAGTAGTTTTATTCAAGGTATGATTTATACTGGATAAAGTAGTTTTATTTAAGGTATGCTTTATACTGGATACAGTAGTTTTATTCAAGGTATGATTTATACTGGATACAGTAGTTTTATTCAAGGTATGATTTATACTGGATAAAGTAGTTTTATTCAAGGTATGATTTATACTGGATAAAGTAGTTTTATTCAAGGTATGCTTTATACTGGATACAATAGTTTTATTCAAGGTATGATTTATACTGGTTACAATAGTTTTATTCAAGGTATGATTTATACTAGATACAATAGTTTTATTCAAGGTATGATTTATACTGGATAAAGTAGTTTTATTCAAGGTATGATTTATACTGGTTACAATAGTTTTATTCAAGGTATGATTTATACTGGATACAATAGTTTTATTCAAGGTATGATTTATACTGGATAAAGTAGTTTTATTCAAGGTATGATTTATACTGGATACAATAGTTTTATTCAAGGTATGCTTTATACTGGATACAGTAGTTTTATTCAAGATATGATTTATACTGATAAAGTAGTTTTATTCAAGGTGTGCTTTATACTGGATAAAGTAGTTTTATTCAAGGTATGTTTTATAGTGATACAGTAGTTTTATTCAAGGTATGCTTTATACTGGATACAATAGTTTTATTCAAGGTATGCTTTATATTGGATACAATAGTTTTATTCAAGGTATGATTTATACTGGATACAATAGTTTTATTCAAGGTATGCTTTATACTGGATAAAGTAGTTTTATTCAAGGTATGATTTATACTGGATAAAGTAGTTTTATTTAAGGTATGCTTTATACTGGATACAGTAGTTTTATTCAAGGTATGATTTATACTGGATACAGTAGTTTTATTCAAGGTATGATTTATACTGGATAAAGTAGTTTTATTCAAGGTATGATTTATACTGGATAAAGTAGTTTTATTCAAGGTATGCTTTATACTGGATACAATAGTTTTATTCAAGGTATGATTTATACTGGATACAGTAGTTTTATTCAAGGTATGATTTATACTGATAAAGTAGTTTTATTCAAGGTATGATTTATACTGGATAAAGTAGTTTTATTCAAGGTATGCTTTATACTGGATACAATAGTTTGATTCAAGTATGCTTTATACTGGATACAATAGTTTTATTCAAGGTATGCTTTATACTGGATACAATAGTTTTATTCAAGGTATGATTTATACTGGATAAAGTAGTTTTATTCAAGGTATGATTT
Organism: Monoplex corrugatus; assembly: GCA_030674185.1. Taxonomy (NCBI): domain Eukaryota; kingdom Metazoa; phylum Mollusca; class Gastropoda; order Littorinimorpha; family Ranellidae; genus Monoplex; species Monoplex corrugatus. Next base: position 104,481,436 of record CM060308.1, on the reverse strand, counting down.
ATACTGGATACAATAGTTTTATTCAAGGTATGATTTATACTGGATACAGTAGTTTTATTCAAGGTATGATTTATACTGGATAAAGTAGTTTTATTCAAGGTATGCTTTATACTGGATACAATAGTTTTATTCAAGGTATGATTTATACTGGATAAAGTAGTTTTATTCAAGGTATGCTTTATACTGGATACAGTAGTTTTATTCAAGGTATGATTTATACTGGATACAGTAGTTTTATTCAAGGTATGATTTATACTGGATAAAGTAGTTTTATTCAAGGTATGATTTATACTGGATAAAGTAGTTTTATTCAAGGTATGCTTTATACTGGATACAATAGTTTTGATTCAAGGTATGCTTTATACTGGATACAATAGTTTTATTCAAGGTATGCTTTATACTGGATACAATAGTTTTATTCAAGGTATGATTTATACTGGATAAAGTAGTTTTATTCAAGGTATGATTTATACTGGATACAATAGTTTTATTCAAGGTATGATTTATACTGGATACAGTAGTTTTATTCAAGGTATGATTTATACTGGATAAAGTAGTTTTATTCAAGGTATGCTTTATACTGGATACAATAGTTTTATTCAAGGTATGATTTATACTGGATAAAGTAGTTTTATTCAAGGTATGCTTTATACTGGATACAATAGTTTTATTCAAGATATGATTTATACTGGATAAAGTAGTTTTATTCAAGGTATGATTTATACTGGATAAAGTAGTTTTATTCAAGGGTGCTTTATACTGGATACAGTAGTTTTATTCAAGGTATGCTTTATACTGGATAAAGTAGTTTTATTCAAGGTATGATTTATACTGGATACAGTAGTTTTATTCAAGGTATGATTTATACTGGATAAAGTAGTTTTATTCAAGGTATGCTTTATACTGGATAAAGTAGTTTTATTCAAGGTATGATTTATACTGGATACAGTAGTTTTATTCAAGGTATGATTTATACTGGATACAGTAGTTTTATTCAAGGTATGCTTTATACTGATACAGTAGTTTTATTCAAGGTATGCTTTATACTGATAAAGTAGTTTTATTCAAGGTATGATTTATACTGGATACAGTAGTTTTATTCAAGGTGTGCTTTATACTGATACAGTAGTTTTATTCAAGGTATGCTTTATACTGATAAAGTAGTTTTATTCAAGGTATGATTTATACTGGATAAAGTAGTTTTATTCAAGGTATGCTTTATACTGATAAAGTAGTTTTATTCAAGGTATGATTTATACTGGATAAAGTAGTTTTATTTAAGGTATGCTTTATACTGGATACAGTAGTTTTATTCAAGGTGTGCTTTATACTGATACAGTAGTTTTATTCAAGGTATGCTTTATACTGATAAAGTAGTTTTATTCAAGGTATGATTTATACTGGATAAAGTAGTTTTATTCAAGGTATGCTTTATACTGATAAAGTAGTTTTATTCAAGGTATGCTTTATACTGATAAAGTAGTTTTATTCAAGGTATGCTTTATACTGATAAAGTAGTTTTATTCAAGGTATGCTTTATACTGATAAAGTAGTTTTATTCAAGGTATGATTTATACTGGATACAGTAGTTTTATTCAAGGTATGTTTTATACTGATACAGTAGTTTTATTCAAGGTATGATTTATACTGGATAAAGTAGTTTTTATTCAAGGTATGATTTTATACTGGATAAAGTAGTTTTATTCAAGGTATGATTTATACTGGATAAAGTAGTTTTATTCAAGGTATGATTTATACTGGATAAAGTAGTTTTATTCAAGGTATGATTTATACTGGATAAAGTAGTTTTATTCAAGGTATGATTTATACTGGATAAAGTTCATCAGGACTGGATATGTACTGTGTTAGATGTATTCAAGATATGCTGTTATGAATAAAGTTCTTGACCTTGAGGGATGGGTATGTACACAGACATGCTTATCCCCTGAAGTGTACATGAGTAGTTGGCATGGCAGAAATGAGTAGTTTTATAGCAAAATATGTAGTTTTGGCAACAATATTTTCAAAAGACCAAAAACTTGAGAAAGTCTTCATCAGACTCGCATTGACGTTTCTTTACCATGTCAGCCATCTTTACAAGGAAGTGGGTGCGTTCAGCGTTGTCGTTCAGTCAGCCAGCATAGATGATATTGTTGTGGGCACATTTAATTCTGAACACAGCCTACCCCCAGCAGCAGAGAAAGGCGTATCCGACTTTGTTAGCTGGTTGGAGTGTCACTTTTATGATGAACTTATTACTTTGAAAATGTCACCGTCAGTCAAATCAGTGTGACATAGCTGCATCCATGAATGGGTAGCTGCATAGTTTTACAACAACAAAAAAAGAAATGTAGTTTTCTATGGTTAAGATGTTAGGAAGCCAAAATTCTGAAAATGCACAGGTACTATACGTGACTGGTAAGATTTGTCTCCCCTGTCCACAAGAGCTTGAGTAGTGGTCTGGGTGCTAGTCTTTCAGGTGAGACGATAAAGTGATATAACCTGTGAACTTACCACGTGTGAAAGATCCCCTGGTAACAGAAGAATTGTTCTTGGCTGAAATTCTTTCGTAAAATCTTCTCAGGTAGAGCAGTTTGAATTTCACACGGTGTGTGTATTGTGACAAAGGTTTAGAAATTAAGTCTGCCAAGTTGGTTAAGAATTTGTGGATAATATTAATATCAGCGAATAATATTGTGAAATAAATAAGCATTTAGCTGTTTTTCTCTTTATTGTTAGCATTGTGTTGCAGAACTGTTGACTTTTTCTGTCGTCATTTTGAAACAAATGACAAGTTTTTAGCTCTTTGATTTTTTTCTTTAACATTGTGAAACAAATAGCGAGGATTTTTGTGTTTAAATTTTCTGTTGTTGGCATTGTGAAATGGCATTTAGCTGTTTGACTTTTCTGTGTTTAAGAAAGTGAAATATTGTTGGCATTGTGATACAGGCAAGTAGTATTCACCTGTTCTTCTGTTGGTAACATAACAAATAAGTATTTAATTTTTTTTTTCTATCGTAACATCATGAAACAGATTGAAATATTTTGTTCTTGTTCTTGGTGCAAACATCTGTCTTACATCTCTCACTTTGTATTTACCTGTTGGAGATGTGGAACAAGAAGTGTGTGGGATTTCTATTTACCTGTTGGAGATGTGGAACAAGAAGTGTGTGGGATTTCTATTTACCTGTTGGAGATGTGCAACAAGAAGTGTGTGGGATTTCTTTTTCTGTTTTTTCTTTTTTTTTTTTTTTTTTTTTTTTTAGTGTTTTAGTGTGTGTGTGTGTGTGTGTGGTGTGTGTGTGTGTGTGTGTGTGTGTGTGTGTGTGTGTGTATGTATATGTGTGTGTGTGTGTGTGTGTGTGTGTGTGTGTGTGTGTGTGTGTATTCTTATACTCCATGTATAGTGTCATAAAACAGTGTCTGAATTACACAGTGTCAGCATCTGATACAGGAGCACAGAGATTAATACTTGTACAAGCCTGTGTTTCTTTCTTTTCTGTTTGTCTTTAATCTCTGGTCTGATTCATTTCTGTCACTTGTATTCAAGAATCAACAGTGGTATGCCTCAGTATCTGAACAACATACGTATACTCATTTTTAAGAATAATACAGTTCACTCTCTCTTGCTCTCTTTCATGTATTATTCTTTCTTTTTGTCACTCCATGATCGGTGAACAATGTGTTTGACAGTCTCAGCGACTGACGGAGGTACGTAAGGAAGAGTACGAACTGTTGGAGGCGCAGTCCATCCCCCTGAGGAACTACCTGATGCAGCACGTGATGCCCACCCTCACACAGTCCCTCATCGACTGCTGCAAGGCCAGACCTGATGACCCCATCGACTACATCGTGAGTCAAATGAATCGATACATCGATAAAGTAATAAAGACATGAATTAATCAGGGGTGGGAATTCTTCTCAGGTCCATGAATTTCCGGAGCAGAAAAAATAGTTTCATCAGATTGCACGCCCCTTTCTTCAGAAAATCCATATCCAGCTCCTTTCTATCAAACTGGTGTAAGTGTAATGAGTGTGACTTGTGATTTAACATGTAACTGGTGTAAGTGTAATGAGTGTGACTTGTGATTTAACATGTGCTCATATACAAATCAAATAGTGCTGAAAATACCATTTTATAAAAACTGAATATCTGATCTGATTTGATGCTTGAAAATGCAGTTTACACAAATTCTACTCTCGTAAAAAAGACACTTGTGGGGGAGCACATCCCTGGACCACCCTATAGTATATTCCTCTTCTTTGTCTGTTACAGTAATTCCCCTGTTGATCAGTAAAATGAGGCACTTCATGATATGTCACTTCATGATACTTCACTTCATGATACGTCATGCTGTGCCCTTTGTCTGTTACAGTAATTCCCCTGTTGATCAGTAAAATGAGGCGCTTCAGGATACGTCACTTCATGATACGTCACTTCATGATACATCATGCTGTGCCCTTTGTTACAGTAGTTCCCGTGTTGATCAGTAAAATGAGGCACTTCGGGATACATCACTTCATCATACGTCACTTCATGATACATCATGCTATGCCCTTTGCCTGTTACAGTAGTTCCCCTGTTGATCAGTAAAATGAGGCACTTCATGATACAGCACTTCATGATACATCACTTTATGATACATCACTTCATGATACATCATGCTATGCCTCCCTTATCCAGTCCCTCTTTGCTGCAAGATGTGACCTGATGACCCCGTCAACTATGTCATGAGTAACGTTAATTAATAAATGAACAAAAAACAAACAGCTGAAGAACATGATGCAGGATATCATTCCCATCATGCAACCCTTCTTTGATGACCCCATTGACTATGTCCTGAGTACTGTTAATAAATAAACATGAGATAAATGAAGGTTGAAGACCTACCTGCTGAAGTATATGCTCACCTTCACATGGTGAAAAGAAAACAACAACACCTAAAACTCCAATTGTGGTACATTCACTGTGGTACACTCACTGTGTACACTCACTGTGGTACACTCACTGTGTATGTGGTACACTATCAGTCTTCTGTCTGTAAACAATCTTGCCGGTCCCCGATAATTGTATTCAGGTTTGTTGTTTACCCCCTGGTGGTTTTAGTGTACTTAGTTATGACTGTTTACCCCCTGGTGGTTTTAGTGTACTTAGTTATGACTGTTTACCCCCTGGTGGTTTTAGTGTACTTAGTTATAATTGTTTACCCCCTGGTGGTTTTAGTGTACTTAGTTATAACTGTTTACCCCCTGGTGGTTTTAGTGTACTTAGTTATAACTGTTTACCCCCTGGTGGTTTTAGTGTACTTAGTTATGACTGTTTACCCCCTGGTGGTTTTAGTGTATTAGTTATAACTGTTTACCCCCTGGTGGTTTTAGTGTATTTAGTTATAACTGTTTACCCCCTGGTGGTTTTAGTGTACTTAGTTATAACTGTTTACCCCCTGGTGGTTTTAGTGTATTTAGTTATAACTGTTTACCCCCTGGTGGTTTTAGTGTATTTAGTTATGACTGTTTACCCCTGGTGGTTTTAGTGTACTTAGTTATAATTGTTTACCCCCTGGTGGTTTTAGTGTACTTAGTTATGACTGTTTACCCCTGGTGGTTTTAGTTTTACTTAGTTATGACTGTTTACCCCCTGGTGGTTTTAGTGTACTTAGTTATAACTGTTTACCCCCTGGTGGTTTTAGTGTATTTAGTTATAACTGTTTACCCCTGGTGGTTTTAGTGTATTAGTTATAACTGTTTACCCTGGTGGTTTTAGTGTACTAGTTATGATTGTTTACCCCCTGGTGGTTTTAGTGTACTTAGTTATGGTGATATAATTGTATTCAGGTTTGTTGTTTACCCCCGGTGGTTTTAGTGTACTTAGTTATAATTGTTTACCCCCTGGTGGTTTTAGTGTACTTAGTTATGACATGTGTACCCCTGGTGGTTTTAGTGTACTTAGTTATGATGTTTACCCCTGGTGGTTTTAGTGTACTTAGTTATGACTGTTACCCTGTGGTTTAGTGTACTTAGTTATGGTGTTAATTGATTCAGGTTTGTTGTTTACCCCTGTGGTTTTAGTGTACTTAGTTATGACTGTTTACCCCTGGTGGTTTTAGTGTACTTGTTATAATTGTTTACCCCTGGTGGTTTTAGTGTACTTAGTTATAACTGTTTACCCCTGGTGGTTTTAGTGTACTTAGTTATGACTGTTTACCCCTGGTGGTTTTAGTGTACTTAGTTATAACTGTTTACCCCTGGTGGTTTTAGTGTACTTAGTTATGACTGTTTACCCCTGGTGGTTTTAGTGTACTTAGTTATAACTGTTTACCCCTGGTGGTTTTAGTGTACTTAGTTATGACTGTTTACCCCCTGGTGGTTTTAGTGTACTTAGTTATGACTGTTTACCCCTGGTGGTTTTAGTGTACTTAGTTATGGTGATATAATTGTATTCAGGTTTGTTGTTTACCCCCTGGTGGTTTTAGTGTACTTAGTTATGGTGATATAATTGTATTCAGGTTTGTTGTTTACCCCCTGGTGGTTTTAGTGTACTTAGTTATGGTGATATAATTGTATTCAGGTTTGTTGTTTACCCCCAGATAATGAATTGGACAGAACGGTCAATGTCAGGGGCATATCCTTAGATTATGCGAGCAAATGTACTGATACATGTACCTAGTTTTGTTTTCCAGGTTTTCTTTTAAGGTGTAGAGAGGTATTGAGGTGGTTGTAGCCCTGATAAGGCTGTGCGCATTTCACTGAGCTTTAGCTCACTCACTACGTACAGTTATGCCCCTTGCTGTTCCCCTGATACGCACCGTTTGTATACGTCATGAGAAAAATTCTCGTACAAAGAAAGGAAAACAGAGAGCTTTGAAATTTGGCAGGTTATATATTAAATGATTGGTGTACAACATGCTGAAATTTCAACTGTCTAACCCTCATGGTTGCTGAGTAATGGTACAAGTAAAATGAGACAAATTTTCAGGTGAAAAATGTCTTACGAAATGCACAGTCAGGTCATTAGATCAGTTGCTAAAGTCAAATTTCATAAAATCCAGCTTGCACACACTCCAAGTGCACTGAAGGAAGAGATTGTCTTGAAGAGCACTGAGATGTCGGAGTGTTGTTTGGCCATATTTGCTTTTCCGTCGTCTGCTTCGCTGCAGAGCTAGTGGGTCGTGAACTTTGCACTGTCTACACACCAACTGCAGAGTACAGTGACCTAATGGCCTGAAACAAGGCTAAGAATGACTGAAGAATCTATTTCTGGCCGTTAGTTTCGGATAACGGAAATATTGAAAGCCCTGCAAATTTTCAAAATCCCAACTGGGATTTCTCCAACGCTCATACACAAGCATTATTGAGACATGATCAGGAAATCCCGACACTCGTAGCCAGAGAGTTGAACAATAATAATATAAAAAAAAAATTTAAAAAAATAGAAACATGGTCACACATTTGCACACCTCCACCCTACCCACAAAACACACTGATAAAAAAAATTAGAAGTACAGTCACACATTTACACCCCCCTCACCTGCATGTCCATAAACACACAGTTACTCCCACATACAGTTATGAATGTGTATGTGTGGTGTGTGGAGTCACAGATTTGTGATCAGATAGGGTTTGCTGTGTGTGGTGTCCAGTGGACAGTGTGGTGATGGTGTGTGCTGTGTGTGGTGTCCAGTGGACATTGTGGTGATGGTGTGTGTGGTGTCCAGTGGACAGTGTGGTGATGGTGTGTGCTGTGTGTGGTGTCCAGTGGACATTGTGGTGATGGTGTGTGTGGTGTCCAGTGGACAGTGTGGTGATGGTGTGTGCTGTGTGTGGTGTCCAGTGGACAGTGTGGTGATGGTGTGTGCTGTGTGTGGTGTCCAGTGGACATTGTGGTGATGGTGTGTGCTGTGTGTGGTGTCCAGTGGACATTGTGGTGATGGTATGTGCTGTGTGTGGTGTCCAGTGGGCAGTGTGGTGATGGTGTGTGGTGTCCAGTGGACAGTGTGGTGATGGTGTGTGGTGGACAGTGTGGTGATGGTGTGTGGTGTCCAGTGGGCAGTGTGGTGATGGTGTGTGGTGTCCAATGGACAGTGTGGTGATGGTGTGTGGTGTCCAGTGGGCAGTGTGGTGATGGTGTGTGGTGTCCAGTGGACAGTGTGGTGATGGTGTGTGGTGTCCAGTGGACATTGTGGTGATGGTGTGTGGTGTCCAGTGGGCAGTGTGGTGATGGTGTGTGGTGTCCAGTGGACAGTGTGGTGATGGTGTGTGCTGTGTGTGGTGTCCAGTGGACAGTGTGGTGATGGTGTGTGCTGTATATGGTGTCCAGTGGGCAGTGTGGTGATGGTGTGTGGTGTCCAGTGGACAGTGTGGTGATGGTGTGTGCTGTGTGTGGTGTCCAGTGGACATTGTGGTGATGGTGTGTGCTGTGTGTCAACAGGCGGAATACCTTTTCCAACACAACCCCCAGGTGGACTGAGACCAGCGCCCACACAGACTTCTGCCAAAACGCTGTTCCATCAAAGACTTTTCCACCCACCGTCAGCAGGAGAAACTCTCTTTCCTTTTTGTTAATGTGGTCTGTGGCGGCCTGCTACAGATGTGTGTGGGATGATGGCAGGAATGTCACTTCTTGTGGAAACTGCTGTGCTTGCTGCCTTAATCAAGCTTTACTCCCTGCTTCCATCTCCACACATCCTTCTCTTGCAACATGTGTGTATTCTCTCTCTTCTGCTCCCTCTGTCTTTCTCCTCTTTCGCTCGACCTCCCCCCCCCCCCCCCCCCCTTTTCTATTGATCACTCGTAAACTGTGATAAAGTGATTTCCCCCTCCAACTCCAAGTCAAAATGATGTAAATGTTGCACCTTGTTTCAAGTCTTGGTAGAGAAGTGAGGATATGTGTACTAACACACATGTTAATAAATGAATTACTTTACAATCTATTTTGTTTACTTTTTTTTGTGCCAGTTCTTCTCTAAGGGTGTATGAGAAATAATGTTTTTTGTTGCTTATTTATTATGTTTATTTATTCATGTATTTTTGTGTGTGTATTCAATTATTTAATAAAAATAATATTTTGTTTATCTATTCATTTATTTATTGATTTATTACCATTTTGTGGGAAAGCGAGGTTGGATGGTAATTTAAAAGATCGGAAATCTTTTGGAAATTCTGTGTCCATTTCTATATTCCTAATTTCCTGCTCTTTCAGATCTGGGTCCCAATTTTATTATTCTCATGTATGTATTAGTAATACTGAAATGTGTTATTTTGAATTTTAGTCCTTTCAGTGCAGGACTGCCTTTGCAGGGACAGCGGTTAATTTCTCTGTGGTGAATGTAGAGAGAGACTTTATTTCAAAGACTTTGTATGTACAAAAGACATGACTCAGTTGTCACCAGTCGTTGTATCTGCTGCCCCGTCTGTGGTGTGTCCATTATGTGAAGAAGGAAATAAAGCCATTTACTGAGTTTGACGTGTGTGTTGTGGGTTTGTTTGTGTGAGTATGTGTGTGTAGTGTGTGTGTGTGTGTGTTGGGTGTGTGTGTGTGTGAGTATGTGTGTGTATGTGTGTGTGTGTGTTTGTGTTTGTGTGTGTGTGTGTGTCGTGTTTGTGTGTGTGTGTTTGTGTGAGTATGTGTGTGTATGTATGTGTGTGTTGTGTTTTTGTGTGAGTATGTGTGAGTGAGTAGTGTGTGTGTTTGTGTATATGTGTGTGTGTTTGTGTGTGTGTGTGTATATATGTGTGTGTATGTGTCCCACTCTCTCTCTCTCTCTCTCTCTCTCTCTCTCTCTCTCTCTCTTCTCTCTCTCTCTCTCTCTCTCTCTTTCTTTCTGTGTGAGTGGAGAAGTGTAAAGATAGAATACACAGTCAACATGACTGGTCATGGCATTGTCGTCGTCGTCATCATCATCATTATCATCATCATGTGCCTTGCCACATGGTATTGGCGGTCTTGGCCCTCCATATCAATCTGTCCCTTGTCACTGCAAGTGGAGTCTACTCCCACACTTTCTGTCTTCATCCATTCCGCAAGTCTGTCCAATATTTTCTTCCTGGGTCAATCTGGCGCTCTTTTTCCATCCAGCTTTCCTGTTATGACCAGAAGTTCAAATTTCTCTTTCCTCATTAAATGTCATATAAATAAATATTGCTTGTCTTTCTCTAACATTCTTCATTAATGTTCTTTTTGTGTTTGCCTTCTTCAAGACTGTCTCGTTTTCTTTGGTGTCCATGGAACTCTCAACATCCTTCTTAGAAACCACATTTCAGTTGCCACAATGTTGTTCTGACTTTGCTTGTTGACTGTCCACGCTTCACATCCGTACAACAGTATCGGTTCTATATAATAATAATAATAATAATAATAATTACAATATTTATATAGCGCAAAATCTTGATAAAATCAAATCTAAGCGCTGAAACAGACACACGCACGTACGCACGCACGTACGCGCACGCACACACACGCACGTACACACACACATACACATACACACACACACACGCATGGCTATAAATGGGGAGAAAGAATAAAAGCAGAAAATGGAAAATTATAGAGAGCATATCATATACAATTATATATTATAACAATGTGATTCCCCTCTGAGCGGAGACAGGCTGCAGAGTGGGGGGGGGGGGGGTTGAGTGAGGTTAGGATTTTATGCAAGGAGAAAAGGTGAGTTTTGAGAGCGGACTTGAAGGAGACAAAAGTAGGTTGCCGACGGACTGAGAGAGGAAGTTTGTTCCAGGAGAGTGGACCAGAAACAGAGAAGGCTCGTGGACCATAGGTATTGAGCTTAGTGCGTGGAAAGCGAAAAGTCAGAGGATCGGAGGCAGAGAACCTGCACTGTCAGTTTGGCAAATAGTGTTCGTGGGGGGGGGGGGGGGGGGGGGGAGAGAGAAACACAAATAACGTCATCATTATCATCATGTGCCCTGTCGCATGACGTTGGCGATCATGACCTTCCATGCGAATCTATCTTTTGTCCTGCAATTACATCTCCTCCTCTAGTGCTCTTCTTCTTCTCATCATCATCATCATCATCATCATCACCACCATAAACACAGGAAATGTCAAGCCTTGAACACACAGGCGGGCTTAGAACAGTGGAGGTCATCATGATGAGTATCACACACTTGCTCTAGAAAAACCTGATGACATCACTGTGTCTTTACATCACTTGTCATCAAAATGACGTCATACTAATTGCAGGGAAATGTGGTTGGTTGGTAGAAGGGCTACTGTTGAAGAGATCGTCTTTCTCCAGTGTTCGTTGGAGATCACAGTGTTAATCATTCGCCATCCTCCTGTGCTACACTGCTCATGTCTGTGAGGGATTTAGGCACTGGCAGGTCTGAACACATGTTGACCAGGGAGTTTCAGTTCCAGTTTCTCAAGATCACGTCTCCGTGTTCGGAACGAATTCCATATGCACTAACGTCACAGGTGCCATGTGTATGGTGATCGTGGCACAAGCCTGCATATAAACCCAGGAGCTGGCCAGGTCCTGAGGAATATTAAGAGAACCAACGAAAGCATGGGTATCTCACAATGCAGCTCAATTATTTTACGGCTTCTTTGAGCAATTCTTATAGTTAGTCTTCGTATACTCTGAGAGTGGTAGGACTTTAAAATCTACAAAACAGGCCCTGAGGCCCTACCTAGACTATATTTGACCTAGTCTATATTTTATACTGGTATTTCATCATATCAGAATAAAATCTCCGCCCTTTTGTGGCTCACCAGATGTAGATGTCAGGGCGCATGGAACCCAGGAACTTGTGATTGGAGGTCTGACATTCACCCACGTTGACTACAGCACCCGTCAACCCATACAGTCGACTGGAAAACGCCTCCGTCACGTCAGTGTGTGTTCATTATTTCCTTTGACCCTTTTACTCCCCCTGCCTAACCGCCAGCACCCAGAGTGTCAACCATGACAGCAAAGCAAAAACTTAACCCTTTCACTCCCTTACCCCATTAACAGTTTTCTGCAGTTATGATACAAAGCTAATACTTAACTGTACCGAACTGGTGGATAGGGTGAGGGAGTGAAATGGTTAAATTTCTTTCAGAAGCTGGTGGATAGGGTGAGGGAGTGAAAGGGTTAATGGCTATATGGTTTTAGACCGGAAAAAAAAACCTGCGCGCGCGCGTGTGTGTGTGTGTGTATGTATGTGTGTGTGTGTGTATGTGTGTGTGTGTGTATGTGTGTGTGTGTGTGTGTGTGTGTGTGTGTGTGTGTGTGTGTGTGGTGTGTGTGTAGTGTGTGTGTGTGTGTGTGACAGTGTGTGTGTGTGTGTTATGACAGTGTGTGTGTGTGTGTGTGTGACAGTGTGTGTGTGTGTGTGTGTGTGTGTGTGTGTGTGTGACAGTGTGTGTGTGTGTGTGTGTGTGTGTGTGTGTGTGTGTGGTGTGTGTGTGTGTGTGTGTGTGTGACAGTGTGTGTGCCGTGCCGTCTTGTCAGCTTGTGAGCACACACAGACTGTCACACTCCAGTGATGGTCAGTGTGGTTGGTTGGTTTGGTTCAGTTTTTATGTCGACATCCACCTCAGGTGATATGGCCGACGGGGATAACCATCCCAGGGAAGTGGGGGAAGGGGGGCTTATCTAATCCTATACTGACTCCACCAGAACAACAATGATGTTAAGATGGGACAGTGAGAAGGCCAGTTTCAATGTAGCGCACCCCGGGATTCGAACCCGCAACCATTAGCATGTGAATCCGACGCTCAAACCAACTGAGCTATTGGGGCCTGCTGGTCAGTGTGGTTGTTTGATTGAACTTTTACGTCCTCACCCACCGTAGTAGTTGGCCAGCCGACGGCAATGAGTCATCGGTTGACTCAAACAGAGACCGTTCAGATTGCTTTGTGATCGGGTGGGGGGCGGGGGGGGGGAGGGGGGACCTGTTGTGGGGTGTGCTGATAGGTCCTGGCAAGTCACGTCATGTCACGGAATGTGGGCAGTGCTCATAGGTTCTCCTCGATCACATGTCATGGACCGTGGGTTGTGCTGATAGGTCCTGGCTGGTCACATGGACACGTGACGAGAAGGATCGTGGGACCGTTTGAGGTTAGCGTAGATCATTTCCAATCTGACTCGGCCACTGTCAGCACCTCCAGCTTCACAGTAACCAGGTAAGCTCTCAGGACGGAGAAAGACCAAACCTGCAGGCAAGAGACCTAAACTACACCACTGTCTAGCTAAGGGATCGCCGACAGTGGAGAGTAAATGGATCTCCGGTAGCGAGTGAGACCAAACACTGCACGCCATTTACTCTCTCGCTTCCTGGCGATTATCCGTTACGTTGAGAAAATGGTGCAGTTGACGTGTCTCTTAAGCACGTTAGGGCTTTACCCGTTGAGACAAACAAGTGGGCTGCAGGCCCCTGACTCTTTGCATGTATGGATTAGGTTCACGATCGAGATTGTGTTAGATTTACTCGAATGGGTGAGACGTGAAAAACAAACAAAAAAGGGACAGATATGGCTTGACCAAGTGAATGGCGCACGAGGAAAGACACACGCGTGGCTGTCTCGATCAGGACACGGGGACCGATGGCAGCGAGAACTTGTCTCCAAGCTCGGTGTAACAATGACAAAGCTCTTGTCGGTTTACTGACCGTAACTGTTCAAAGTGGTGACTGCACTTGTTGCGTTTTGCTTAGGACTAACAACAAATTACTTTTTTGATGAAAATGTAAATGTGAGCCGTTTCTGATCGCGTCGAAGACACAAATATTCCCATAACTTTTCTCTGAGAAAACAGTGGCGGCGCCTTTGTCTTGTAAACCGAATCATTTTGTGTGTGAAGTAAATGTGCTTACACTGGGCAAGAGATCGATCATCTGACTGAAGGAATGCAGAATTTGCACTGTACAGTTGGCGGTAATGTGGCAGTTAAACTGTTGGTCCATATCCTGTAGGTCTACATCAAAACCGCTTGTCTCGTTTTCAGGGCTGTGCTTACTTACTTTTTACTTTTTCCTTCCGCTTGTACCGGTGGCGCGCGGGGTAGAGTCGTCTGTCAGCAGCAAGGCGGGTGGCCTGGAGAAGGGACATCTCGTGAGCTCTGAGGGTGTCTGCCACGGAGTCGCTCCATCGTCGTCTTGGTCTTCCTCTGGCTCTCCAGCCAGAATATCTGGTGTTGTATGCCCGAAGAGCTGGATGGTTTAGGGGCATACGTGTGAGGTATCCGAACCACTTGATCCTCATATGTTCGATGTGTTGTAGGATTGGTGTTGCTCCTACCATGTCTCGTATCACCTCATTTCTGATCTTGTCCCGCCTTGTCTTGTTTACTGCTTTCCTCAGGCATTTCATTTCACAGGTGACCAGGGCTGTGTTTCACTGAAAGTGAACGTCTGTCTACCAAATGCTGAAAGTAGACGTTAAAATCCAACAGTTCGCATCCTGTTTACTGTCAGACAGAAATGGCTATAGGCCTACCTCTAAAATCATTGAGCAATGTTTCCACCTAGATTGCCTCACTAAGTGTTAGGCCTAGTGGTAAGAAAGAAGAAGGAACCGACAACATTAATTAAAACCCGTCACAACCCCTTCACTGCCAAGCCTATTTTATGCTCGGTGACAGCTATTTGCCAAGAGTTTTTTGGTTGTGGAGGGTATTAATTAATAAAAAATTCTAGCATAAAAACTACTGATGGAAAGTACATAAAACCTGTTTTTTTCTGAAAGGGAATTGAACACTTTTCATTTATGATAGTTGTAACTTTATTTTATCTAATGTTTTTAGGGTCTATGAAGTTGAAAATTATTTTTTTCCCTTGCATGAGCTTGGGCCTGGTTGTGATTCGTCATCTGCCATCTTGAAAAGTCGAGTGAAAGTGAGGGGTGGATGGGTCACTTGACCGTGTTCTTTGACCATTGCCCATTGAGATATCACTTGGAAGCTCATGAATAATTGAAGATGATACACCACACTTTCTGATTGGAGCAAATGGGAAAACCCCTGTCTAAAATTGGAGATGTGAAAAATCATGAAATGACGATGACGAACGAAATTGTCATGGGGCATTTTTTTGCACACTATAGCATGACGAACAAACTGTCATGGGGCACTAAAGAGATATAATTAAGGGAGACTATCCTCTTCCACGTCGTGAAAAACGTGGAGGCCGAGGGAATCGTTTCTAAATAAAGAAAATAATATCAAAACCATTAAAAAAATATATATAAGCTTATGACCCGCTGTAAAACAAAAGACTAGCATAATGTCATTTTAAAACTTGGTTCAGTTAGATTACCGCGTCAGAAACAGCCGACGTTGTAAAGCAAAGCAAAAACGTCGAGGGACCTTACTCCAAAGGATGCTAAAACGCGCTATCACAATGAAATTTCAATATATTGTAGTTTGTTGTCACGTTTAATGTAAACCTACACTTAGTGAAATCAAAGCTCAATCATAATTCCAGAACGAAATTTACAATCTTTGTGTATGCTGAAAGAAACTGTATATCAACATCTGAACAAGAAAAATAATTTGTTTGACGAAGGGTCAAGGGGGATAAATGAGAACTTCATCATGAAATTCGCTAACTCATGCACTGAGACCAATTAATGCCCATAAACATCTAAACAGAGAAAGTAGGTTCCCTTTGGAATTTCTAGTGATAATATTTTGACATTTCATTAATGTATGTCAGCCACCTTACCAAGACGATTTATCCAATTTTGCATTCATATTAGAGCGTCATCATCATCATCAGGTGCCCTGCCGCATAGTGTTGGCGACCATGGACTTCCAACCATCTCTATCTCTCGTTGCCCCCAGCATCTCCCCCACCCTCCTCATCCCCAGCCACTCTGCAAGTCCGTCCAGCGTTCTCTCCCTGGGTCTACCTGGTGCTCTCTTTCCCTCCAGCTTTCCCGTTGTGACCAGGTGCTCCAAATCCCCCTTCCTCATAAAATGGCCTATAAATGTTGCTTGTCTTTTCCTAATCTTCCTTATGAGTGATCTACTCGTGTCTGCCTCCATCAAGACTGTCTCGTTTGTTTTCTTTGCTGTCCATGGAACTCTCAACATTCTTCTGAGAAACCACATCTCGGCTGCCTCAATCTTGCTCTGGCTTTGCTTGCTGACTGTCCACGCCTCGCATCCGTACAACAGTATTGGTTCTATATAACATTCAAGGACTCTCTTTCTGATGTTAATTGATAGGCATTTGTTGGTAAGAATGCTTGTCATCTTCTTGAACGCTGTTTTGGCTTGGCCGATTCTGCCAGCTATTTCCGATGTGCATCTGCCGTCTGATGAAATGACGTTCCCAGGTATTTGAACTTATTAACCTGTGTCAAGGTTGTGCCGTTTGCTGTTATTTTGCATGAGGGGATTTCATGTTTTTTACTGATCACCATGACTTCAGTCTTACTGCTGTTTAGTTCCAACCCCTTACCTTTGCTTTCTATTTCTAGTATATTCACAAGGTTTGTAGGTCCCTTTCATTTTCTGCAATTAGCACGGTGTCATCTGCGTACCGAATGTTGTTTATCATTTTCCCTCCAACCTTTAATCCAGGGTCTTCTATGTTTCTCGTGATGTTTTCGCTATATAGTGAAAACAGATCTGGTGACAAAACACAACCCTGTCTTGGAAAGAGCTTATATTGTTTTCTATTCTCATTGCAGCTGTTTGTTCCCAGTACATATTCCTGATTATTCGTAGATCTTTTCCATCAACACTGAGTCTCTCCAGTTGGTTGATCAATTTCTTCATGTCGTACCCGATCGAAAGCCTTTGTATAGTCAACAAAGCATAAATACAAATCCTTATTCATCTCAATTGACCTCTCTATGATAGTTCTTAGGATGTATATGGTATTAATAGTTCCTTTCCCTTCCACAAATCCATCCACACTGTTCTTCTACTATTTCTCTTTTGATTGTATTCCTTGTCCTTATCATGATTATTCTTAACAGGATTTTTGTTACATGACTCATCAAACTGATTTTGCGATGGAGTTCGCATTCTATAGCCCCTGTCTTCTTTGGAAGTGCAATGAAAATTGATTTTGACATATCTTTGGGGATTTTTCCAGTGTCATAAATTTCATTTAGGAGGACTGTTATTTTTTCTATGCCAAATTCCTCCAGGGCTTCAATCATCTCTGTAGTAATGTTGTCTGGTCCTGGGGCTTTTCCTGGTTTCATCTTTTTCAGTGCTGCTCTAACTTCATCTTTCATTATGGGTGGTCCTTCAAAGTTCTTTTTTATAATGTGTTCTTCGTTTCTGTCATCCTCAAAAAGGTCTTTAATGTACTGTCCCCATCTGTCCAGTGTTTTGTCTTTTTCCATGATAAGCGTGCCATCTTTCGATTTTAAGCAACCAGTTGATGTGCATGTATTTTTTCTGTGGACAGTTTCTTCAATTCGTCTGTACATACCCTGAGGATCCATTTTGTGTCGTTCTTCTATCTCTTTGCATTTTGTGTTCAGCCAAGCTTCCTTAGCTTCATTGCACCTATACCTGATTTCTTTGTTTATCTTCCTGTATATCTCCTCGTTTCTCTTTGCTCTCCTCCTTTCCTCCATCAAGCCTAAAAAAATTTCATTAGTCATCCAGCTCTTTTTTGCTTTTCTATCTGCCTTAGGGATTTCTTCACAAGCTTCATTTATCGAACTTCTCAACTTTGTCCATTGTTCCTCACTGTCACCAACGTCTTCCAGAGCACTGAATTTGTTTTGAACATGTACATTAAATTTTCACGTATCCTTTCATCTGCCTTTAAGAGTCCAAGGTTTAGTTTGATGTTGCTTTTGGTCTGTTTCCTTTTCCTCAATTTCAGCCTAAACCTTCCTACTACAGGATTGTGGTCACTGTTGCAGTCTGCGCCTGTTAGAGGTTTTGCTGACAGTAAAGAATTTCTAAATCTTTTGTTGATCAGGATGTAGTCAATCTGGTTTTTGGTATTATCTCCTGGACTCATCCAAGTCCATTTTCTTCTGTTAGGCTGCTCAAACCAGGTGTTTCCTACTATGAACTCATTCATCTGTGCCCATTCTACAAGTTTCTCACCCCTTTCATTTTGTGTACCAAGGCCACGAGGTCCAACTATATCCTCCACCCTATCCTGTCCCACTTTAGCATTAAAATCTCCCATTATGACTGTAACTTCTTGTGATTTACATTGGACCTTGGCCATCTCTAAAACTTCGTAAAAGTTGTCGATGTCTTCCTGAGTACTTGCGGATGTTGGTGCATACACCTGTATGATGTTGATATCAAATGGTTTGCCTCTCAATTTGACCAGCAAAACTCTGTCGGACACTGCCCAGTATCCCTTAACTGCTTTTGATTTGTCTTTGTCCATTATGATGCCTACTCCTCTTTCATGTGAATTACTACCAGAGTATATCACTGTATATTCTCCTGATGTTATTATCGCGGGAAGGATTGTTGGGTTGTGTCATATGTAACAGGTAGATGAATTGGGGATGTTTATAGAGGAGTTGTTTCTCTACTTAGAAACCACACACACAACAAGGAAGGAGAGAGACGAGAAGAAATGCACTAACCACACTAGACATGATTCTCATAAGTAGTCCACACATAGATTAATAACTACGACGTATTTATTTAAGCAGTCAACTTCAGCATAAACGTGATTCACCATTCCTACTGTCCTGGGTCCTATATTCCTAAAATCCTAAGATGCACTACGAATCATCAGAACTTGCATATCACTAGAATGCTGAACACTTTCTTATGTCCTACTCTATTCTTTGCTTTGTGGAAATCAAACATACTACCTACTTCTATCCCTACCCTAACAAAAGTATAAAATGAGACGTGGGATTACTTACCTCTAAGATAGGTTGGAAGGTCTCTGGATGGGTGGCAATCGAATGGGTGAATTCCTATAGTGATTGACTTTCTGGCTTTTATACAGTGCGTTTCTGTTGTTTCTGTCACAAAACCTTCCCATCTGTCTTTCATTGGACATCGAAATTTGAATAACTAACCTGTCTTTCATTGGACATCGAAATTTGAATAACCAAGCAATCTTTGGCACCTGGGAGCCCTGGACTTTTCGCTTGGACGTTGGTATTTGCTGAAACCTTTTGTGTACTAGATAACCTACCCTCTATAGTTGGATAAGACCAATGTGAGCGTTAGATCCTGCTCGGTGGAAAACGCAGAGTAACCAGTTAATTCATGGATGGTGTGATCATTACGAACTTACTTACCTTACAATACGTTAGGCTGCTAACAATAGTCTGAGGCTGTCTACATACGGTCGAGGGCTGTCTAACTCGGGCTGAGGGCTGTCTAACAATACAGTCTGAGGGCCGTCTAACAATACGGTCTGAGGGCGTTAACAATCGGTCTGAGGGGGACCCTGTGATAATAGGACCCTGTGATATTATCATGCCTGCCCCCTTCCATCTCACTTCCCCTAGTCTTAAAATACTGGTGTTAAGCCTTTCCATCTCCATTTTGATGTTGTCTAATTTACCTTTCTGCAACATTGTTCTGATGTTCCATGTTGCTATTTTGGTGTTTCTAAGTTTGACTTTGGGTTTATATTAGAGCGTAAGGCTGCTAAAATGAATGAGTAAATAAATTGAGCATTGCCATGAATAAAATACTGAGGCCTAAATAAGATTAAATACATAGAAATAAGTCTAAATAAACGGGCATAAAGAAAGAAAAAACAAGAGGCTTAAATAAATTGACCAGTATAAATAAATTGACCAGTATAAATAAATTGACCAGTATAAATAAATTGACCAGTATAAATAAATTGACCAGTATAAATAAATTGACCAGTATAAATAAATTGACCAGTATAAATAAATGGCATGTCTGCAAACATAAATGAAAAAAAAAGAAAGAAACTTTTAAAAATTGATCTAGCCTAAATAGATAAAATAAGATGAAACATACGCCGGCCTATGGAAAATGCAGCCTAAACGACATTAGAACACTAAAAGACACAGGTCTGGGTCTACACATAGGCTATAGCTGAAAAATGTTGCCATGCTAGGCCCAGGGCCTATGTCTTAAAGTCACCTTAAAAAGATGTAACAGAGGACTGGCAATCTTATACTGCACTGATATTATATATTGCAATAGAAACTTTTCACAATAACCGTGATCAGTGGTGAAAACTATACTCAAGACTTTGCATTCATTGCTTATAAATGAAATAATCATTTTTCTGTTTGTATCGTTACTTACACTGTATATGGTTTTCTGTCGACGTGCAGACTATACTCTATAGGCCTAAACTTTCTTCTGCATCATGTAAACCTCTAGACCTGGGCCTACACCTCTATGTCTCGGTCTCTGTCTGTCTGTCTCGGTCTCTGTCTCTGTCTCTGCCTGCTGCCTGCTCTGTCTGTCTGTCTGTCTGTCTCTGTCTCTCTGTCTGTCTCTGTCTCTGTCTGTCTGTCTGTCTCTCTGTCTGTCTCTGTCTGTCTGTCTGTCTCTCTGTCTGTCTGTCTATCTCTGTCTCTCTGTCTGTCTGTCTGTCTCTGTCTCTCTGTCTGTCTGTCTCTGTCTCTGTCTGTCTGCCTGTCTGTCTCTGTCACTGTCTCTCTCTCTCTTTCTTTTGTGTGTGTGTGTGTGTGTGTGTGTGTATGTGTTGTGTTGTGTGGGTGGTGTGTGGTGTGTGGTGTGTTGTGTTGTGTTGGGGGTGGAGTGGGGTGTGTGGGTGACATTTGGGAACATGTGTACGTCTGCCCTGAAAGGAGCATCACCAAAGGAAGGAGTAAGACACAGGCCTATAGGTTACACCACTCTGCCAGGCAGTCCTCCATATTGGTGTGTAATGTTTTGTGTTCAAATTATTTTTTGTTAAATCTGAAATGTAACATAACGTTTTCCAAGTGAACATTATCCGCTGACAGATCAGGTTCTTGACCAGAACTTGACCACGCCACTCCAAAAGCTGCCTGACCAAGAGAGACCAAGTCTGAAGATGAAGAATCGTTGGTTTCCAATGTCGCACACAGTGACCGGGAACATGAAGCGAAAGCCCAAAATACCAGAACAAGCTAAAACCATTTCATCACAACCTTTCATGTTTCTGTCGTTCTGCTGGCATCAGTTGACTGTTAGTGTTACAAAAAGACTTGGCCCCTGGCCTGTCTGTTACAAAAAGACTTGGCCCCCTGGCCTGTCTGTTACAAAAAGACTTGGCCCCCTGGCCTGTCTGTTACAAAAAGACTTGGCCCCCTGGCCTGTCTGTTACAAAAAGACTTGGACCCCTGGCCTGTCTGTTACAAAAAGACTTGGTCCCCTGGCCTGTCTGTTACAAAAAGACTTGGCCACCTGGCCTGTCTGTTACAAAAAGACTTGGCCACCTTGCCTGTCTCATTCCAAGACTTTGCTGCCAGCACTTAGGATTTTTTGCAAGGTCAAGGAATCTTGACAGATCGTCACAAGCAGGTTTGAGTGGAGCGCATGTGGTCTTGTCCGAGTGTGATTCCATCTTGAGCAAATTCTGATCCTAATTCAGTATCAGTATTAATCCAGATGTGGTGTGGACATTTATTTGCAGAGATAAACTGACTTTGAACTTTAACTACCTCAGTCATCGCGTGTTCAGACTTTGCTTTGTTTCTTTATTTGCAGACAACAGACAGAAAAAGGAAAAGAAAAAAATGGCTGGCAAAGAATCGCTCAGGTAAGACGGCAAGTTTCATATTGCACTATAAACTACAACGTGAACATTGTTGCCTATAGACACAACCTACTGTCCAGACTTGTACTGTGAGCTAGTACACGCTACCATACAGCGATTGTGTGCCATTGCGTTAGTTGTAGTTTTTGATAGTGTAGGCCTTCTTAGATGGATATGGTAGGTGTAGTGGCTAAGATATGGTAGAGTGCAGTGGCTAAGATATGGTAGAGTGTAGTGGCTAAGATATGGTAGGTTAGTGGCTAAGATATGGTAGAGTGTAGTGGCTAAGATATGGTAGAGTGTAGTGGCTAAGATATGGTAGAGTGTTGTAGTGGCTAAGATATGGTAGAGTGTAGTGGCTAAGATATGGTAGAGTGTAGTGGCTAAGATATGGTAGAGTGTAGTGGCTAAGATATGGTAAGGGGTAGTGGCTAAGATATGGTAGAGTGTAGTGGCTAAGATATGGTAGAGTGTAGTGGCTAAGATATGGTAGAGTGTAGTGGCTAAGATATGGTAGTGTGTAGTGGCTAAGATATGGTAGTGTGTAGTGGCTAAGATATGGTAGAGTGTAGTGGCTAAGATATGGTGAGGTGTAGTGGCTAAGATATGGTAGAGTGTAGTGGCTAAGATATGGTAGAGTGTAGTGGCTAAGATATGGTAGTGTGTAGTGGCTAAGATGTAGTGTGTAGTGGCTAAGATATGTAGTGTGTATGGCTAAGATATGGTAGATGTGTGCAAGATGTAGTGTGTAGTGGCTAAGATATGGTAGAGTGTAGTGGCTAAGATATGGTAGTGTGTAGTGGCTAAGATATGGTAGTGTGTAGTGGCTATGATGGTAGTGTGTAGTGGCTAAGATATGGTAGTTGTAGTGCTAAGCGAGAATTTACTTGAAAATGTCGTATTTACTGTAAATATGAAAGATTAAGTGCTGATAACAATGTCCTGTTTACAGGGTTCACACAGTCCTTAAAAGTCCTTAATGTCCTTATTTTGAGGGCATGCTTTTTAAGGCCTTAAAAGTCCTTAAAAATCAGGCTTTTGCTGAAAGGTCTTTAAAAAGTCCTTAAGTTTTGTCACTGCCTATGATTTTTAATAAAGTCTGTGTAAAATCTTGAATTTGTAAAAAAAAAAAAAAAAAAAAAGTTGAAATTGAATTGAAAAAAAAAAAGAAAGTCTGAGTCGGAGTTAAGATCGACGATCTCACCGATACGTCGTCTGCTATAGGTCAAAACACCAGAGTTACGGGCCTTCATGGCGCATGCGCGTACGCGAAAGAATGTTCCACCATTTTGAAATTGAGAAGTCAACATGCCGGGGAAGTGTTTGTTTAACGTGGTTTGGCTGGAAAAAGACGAATACAAAGAATGGCTGCAGGCAGACCAAGTGGAGACAGATGCAAGGCCTTTTGCCGCATTTGTAAGAAGACCATAGACATTCGTTCAATGGGAGAATCGGCCGTAAATACCCATGGAAAAGGGAAAAATCACTGCGACCTGATGAAGGCTTCAAACCCTGCAGTTCGTCTTTCGAATTTTTTTACCAAAAAATTCTACACGAGCGATCCCATCACTTCTAGCAGTTCATCATCCTGCAGTTCATCAACCAACTGTTCTGCTCAAACTCAGATGTCAGTGAACAGCCTGAGCCCTACTAAAACAGAGGCAGTGAAAGCTGAACTACTGTGGACTTTAAAAGTAGTGACAAGTCATTACAGCTTTCGTTCGTGTGAAGGCATTTAAAAAAAAAGTGCTTCAAAAGTCCTTATTTTTTTTTGTCTGGAAATCTGTATGAACCCTGTGTTTAGTGAAAGATTAAGTAATAATAATTACATAATTACAATATTTATATAGCGCAAAA
The DNA here is from genome assembly GCA_030674185.1 of Monoplex corrugatus. NCBI lineage: Eukaryota > Metazoa > Mollusca > Gastropoda > Littorinimorpha > Ranellidae > Monoplex > Monoplex corrugatus. Next base: position 104,457,937 of record CM060308.1, on the reverse strand, counting down.
TCTTGATAAAATCAAATCTAAGCGCTGAAGCAGACACACACGCACGCGCGCACGCACGCACGCACGCACACACACGCACGCACGCACGCACGCACACACACACACACACACACACACACACACACACACACACACCACACACACGCATGGCTATAAATGGGGAGAAAGAATAAAAGCAAGAATAAAAGCAATGGAAAATTATAGAGAGCATAGCATATACAATTATATATTATAACCATGTGATTCCCCTCCGAGTGTTGATAACAAAGAGATAGCATATCTAAAATATAATAGAAAAGGAATCCATTTTATCATACATTTTGTAACAGAAGATGGCACTCTTTTATATAATTTGTCATGCACAGATTTAAGGTTTATGACCTATACATGTACTCCTCTCCTGGCACAACTTCACTGGCTCCCTGTATCAAAGCGCATACAGTACAAACTAGACACCATGTGCTACAAAAGCCTCAATAACGCAGCCCCCCATTACCTGTCAAGCCTACTTGAGATCTATGTTCCCTCACGTACCCTCCGCTCTGCCTCCGATCCTCTGACTTTTCGCTTTCCACGCACTAAGCTCAATACCTATGGTCCACGAGCCTTCTCTGTTTCTGGTCCACTTTCCTGGAACAAACTTCCTCTCTCAGTCCGTCAGCAACCTACTTTTGTCTCCTTCAAGTCCGCTCTCAAAACTCACCTTTTCTCCTCTGCATAAAATCCTGACCTCACTCAATCCCCTCTGCAGCCTGTCTCCGCTCGGAGGGGAATCGCATTGTAATATATAATTGTATATAATATGCTCTCTATAATTTTCCATTGCTTTTATTCTTTCTCCCCATTTATAGCCGTGCGCGCGCGCGCGCGCGTGTGTGTGTGTGTGTGTGTGTGCGTGCGTGCGTGTGTGTGTGTGCGTGCGTGTGTCTGTTTTAGCGCTTAGATTTGATTTTATCAAGATTTTGCGCTATATAAATAAAATATTGTATTGTATTGTATTGTACTTTATTAGTACATAGTTCAGACGCTAAGTCTGCCATAGCAAAATACAGTACAACAGTACGATAACTGATGATAATGACATAGCAAAAGACAGTACAACAGTACGATAACTGATGATAATGACAAGAGAAGTCCACGTGTATCTTTACAGTACAGACACTTTATTTACAACAGTACGATAACTGATGATAATGACAAGAGAAGTCCACGTATCTTTACAGTACAGACACTTTATTTAGGCTAATGCGTAACGGCAATCAACTTTTTTTTGTAACATTCTGATCAACTCTGATTAACCCTTTTGACTCCTGGACCTTATCCACCAATCACAAAAACTTAACCCTTTGATTCCCTCACCCTGAGAGAATCAAAAGGTTTAGCATGGTTGACAAAGCAGGATGCTGGTGCACAGTGTGCGGGGCTTTGCTAGCATGGTTGACAAAGCAGGATAACTGGTGCACAGTGTGCGGGGCTTTGCTAGCATGGTTGACAAAGCAGGATGCTGGTGCACAGTGTGCGGGGCTTTGCTAGCATGGTTAACAAAGCAGGATGCTGGTGCACAGTGTGCGGGGCTTTGCTAGCATGGTTGACAAAGCAGGATGCTGATGCACAGTGTGCGGGGCTTTGCTAGCATGGTTGACAAAGCAGGATAACTGGTGCACAGTGTGCGGGGCTTTGCTAGCATGGTTGACAAAGCAGGATAACTGGTGCACAGTGTGCGGGGCTTTGCTAACATGGTTGACAAAGCAGGATAACTGGTGCACAGTGTGCGAGGCTTTGCTAGCATGGTTGACAAAGCAGGATGCTGATGCACAGTGTGCGGGGCTTTGCTAGCATGGTTGACAAAGCAGGATGCTGATGCACAGTGTGTGGGGCTTTGCTAGCATAGTTGACAAAGCAGGATGCTGGTGCACAGTGTGCGGGGCTTTGCTAGCATGGTTGACAAAGCAGGATAACTGGTGCACAGTGTGCGGGGCTTTGCTAGCATGGTTGACAAAGCAGGATGCTGGTGCACAGTGTGCGGGGCTTTGCTAGCATGGTTGACAAAGCAGGATGCTGGTGCACAGTGTGCGGGGCTTTGCTAGCATGGTTGACAAAGCAGGATAACTGGTGCACAGTGTGCGGGGCTTTGCTAGCATGGTTGACAAAGCAGGATGCTGGTGCACAGTGTGCGGGGCTTTGCTAGCATGGTTGACAAAGCAGGATGCTGGTGCACAGTGTGCGGGAGTCAAAGGGTCATTCCAAAAGCTGATTACTGTGACAAATGGTTAATGGTGGATTGAATTCAACAAAACGGCAACCCACAATTCGTGCTTCTTTAAGATACTGATACACAATCACAAAACAAACAAAACAAAACAAAATCAGTAAAGACTGTGTTGGCCTAAATGTAAAATAATTCCAGATCAGAACTGTAAGCAGAATCTTAGCAACCAACGTAATTTTATGATCACAAAGAAAATGGTTGTTACCTGGGTTTTGTGGTCGTTGTTGACAGTAGTCTGCCAATACTGATGATACTTTGTTATTGTGGAAGTAACAGTTGGTAACAGTAGTTGTTTTTGTTGATCTTGTGGAAGTAACAGTAGTGGTAACAGTAGTTGTTATTGTTGATCTTGTGGAAGTAACAGTAGTGGTAACAGTAGTTGTATTGTTGATCTTGTGGAAGTAACAGTAGTGGTAACAGTAATTATTATTGTTGATCTTGTGGAAGTAACAGTTGTGGTAACAGTAGGGCTAGTTGTTATTGTTGATCTTGTGGAAGTAACAGTAGTGGTAACAGTAGTTGTTATTGTTGATCTTGTGGAAGTAACAGTAGTGGTAACAGTAGTTGTTATTGTTGATCTTGTGGAAGTAACAGTTGTGGTAACAGTAGTTATTATTGTTGATCTTGTGGAAGTAACAGTTGTGGTAACAGTAGGGCTAGTTGTTATTGTTGATCTTGTGGAAGTAAACAGTAGTTGTTATTGTTGATCTTGTGGAAGTAACAGTAGTGGTAACAGTAGTTATTATTGTTGATCTTGTGGAAGTAACAGTAGTGCTAACAGTAGTTATTATTGTTGATCTTGTGGAAGTAACAGTAGTGGTAACAGTTGTATTGTTGATCTTGTGGAAGTAACAGTAGTGCTAACAGTAGTTATTATTGTTGATCTTGTGGAAGTAACAGTAGTGGTAACAGTAGTTATTATTGTTGATCTTGTGGAAGTAACAGTAGTGGTAACAGTTGTTATTGTTGATCTTGTGGAAGTAACAGTAGTGGTAACAGTAGTTGTTATTGTTGATCTTGTGGAAGTAACAGTTGTGGTAACAGTAGTTATTATTGTTGATCTTGTGGAAGTAACAGTTGTGGTAACAGTAGGGCTAGTTGTTATTGTTGATCTTGTGGAAGTAACAGTAGTGGTAACAGTTGTTATTGTTGATCATGTGGAAGTAATAGTAGTGGTAACAGTTGTTATTGTTGATCATGTGGAAGTAATAGTAGTGGTAACAGTTGTTACTGTTGATCATGTGGAAGTAACAGTAGTGGTAACAGTTGTTACTGTTGATCATGTGGAAGTAATAGTAGTGGTAACAGTTGTTATTGTTGATCATGTGGAAGTAACAGTAGTGGGTAACAGTTGTTATTGTTGATCATGTGGAAGTAACAGTAGTGGTAACAGTTGTTATTGTTGATCATGTGGAAGTAACAGTAGTGGTAACAGTTGTTATTGTTGATCATGTGGAAGTAACAGTAGTGGTAACAGTTGTTATTGTTGATCATGTGGAAGTAACAGTAGTGGTAACAGTTGTTATTGTTGATCATGTGGAAGTAACAGTAGTGGTAACAGTTGTTACTGTTGATCATGTGGAAGTAACAGTAGTGGTAACAGTTGTTATTGTTGATCATGTGGAAGTAACAGTAGTGGTAACAGTTGTTATTGTTGATCATGTGGAAGTAACAGTAGTGGTAACAGTTGTTATTGTTGATCATGTGGAAGTAACAGTAGTGGTAACAGTTGTTACTGTTGATCATGTGGAAGTAACAGTAGTGGTAACAGTTGTTACTGTTGATCATGTGGAAGTACACAATGAACAAGCAAAGTGAGCAGTTTGGTCGACAGGGACACAGAAAATGGAGCAGCAGAAACACACACGCGCACGCACATACACGCGTACAGACACCCACACGCGCACACATACACACACTATGTTACATTTTTAAAAAAAAGAGAAACTCAATGTGAAAGTGCCAATGCGATAAGAGAAGTGTGACGGCAAAATATGTCTGTCGATTCAGCTACTGTCCGCTGTTCGTTCTTGAAGATTGTTTTGTGATTGACTGGATAATGAATTGAGAATATTTGTTTTGGTTTATGCTAACACTGAAAATATATGTTTAAGTTCGATTTCGTTGTATGGAAATATGTAGAATCCTTTGGAACAATCTAGAAATGACAAGAAAAACGTAGAATACCGTAAGGCTTAGATCTTTCTAGAATGTTCCGGAAATCGTAAACCAATTTAATCTGTACAATGATTGGCTAGAAGTTTAATCTGTACGATGATTGGCTAGAACTACAGAATATTCTAGAAAGGGAGGGTTCGAGAATGTGGCTATGATTGGCTGAAAATCTAGGAAAAAGCGGAGGATATTCGGGAAATTTCCATGGTGTTATAAAATAAGCGTGACTGTGGGGAGAGAGAGAGAGCGATTGGAAGAGTTGAAGTGTAAGCCTGCTGTCAGAGATTGAGAAGTTGCTGTAGATTTGTGGAATTGCTGTGTGTGTAGATTTGAGGACTGAAGAAGAATAATTCTGCAAACTAGGAGTGGTGCATTGGATGTGTGAAATATTTACCCAGTTCCTGTTGTGTTTTCTACGTTCTTCGAATAAAGGATTATTTTCGTATAACCTGGACTGGTGTATTGTGTCTCTGAGAAGAATTATCAACTGCTAGATTTTCACGAACCTGCATAAACTGCAAGACACTGCCAGTCACTTACATCCTTACATGTGACACACTAACACACATGCACACT
>CM060308.1:104435417-104450417 GCA_030674185.1 Monoplex corrugatus | reverse complement strand
TATTATTATTATTGTTGTTATGTTGTGTGCATACGCACTGTCTGTCGTGTCCATCTGCCTGTCTGCCCACCGGTCTGTCTGTCCATGTGGTCTGTACATGTGGTCTGTATACATGTTACAGTTCTGTCTGTGCTGTCTGTCCATGTGGTCTATACATGTTAACATCTGTCTGTCTGTCTGTCCATGTGGTCTATACATGTTAACATCTGCCTGTCTGTCTGTCTGTCCATGTGGTCTATACATGTTAACATCTGTCTGTCTGTCTGTCCATGTGGTCTATACATGTTAACATCTGTCTGTCTGTCTGTCTGTCCATGTGGTCTATAAATGTTAACATCTGCCTGTCTGTCTGTCTGTCCATGTGGTCTATACATGTTAACATCTGTCTGTCTGTCCATGTGGTCTGTACATGTTAACATCTGTCTGTCTGTCCATGTGGTCTGTACATGTTAACATCTGTCTGTCTGTCCATGTGGTCTACACATGTTAACATCTGTCTGTCTGTCTGTCCATGTGGTCTAAACATGTTAACATCTGTCTGTCTGTCTGTCCATGTGGTCTACACATGTTAACATCTGTCTGTCTGTCTGTCCATGTGGTCTGTACATGTTAACATCTGTCTGTCTGTCCATGTGGTCTATACATGTTAACATCTGTCTGTCTGTCTGTCCATGTGGTCTGTACATGTTAACATCTGTCTGTCTGTCTGTCCATGTGGTCTGTACATGTTAACATCTGTCTGTCTGTCTGTCCATGTGGTCTAAACATGTTAACATCTGTCTGTCTGTCTGTCCATGTGGTCTACACATGTTAACATCTGTCTGTCTGTCTGTCCATGTGGTCTACACATGTTAACATCTGTCTGTCTGTCTGTCCATGTGGTCTGTACACATGTTAACATCTGTCTGTCTGTCTGTCCATGTGGTCTTACATGTTAACATCTGTCTGTTCTGTCCATGTGGTCTATACATGTTAACATCTGTCTGTCTGTCTGTCCATGTGGTCTACACTGTTAACATCTGTCTGTCTGTCCATGTGGTCTGTACATGTTAACATCTGTCTGTCTGGTCCATGTGGTCTATACATGTTAACATCTGTCTGTCTGTCCATGTGGTCTGTACATGTTAACATCTGTCTGTCTGTCTGTCCATGTGGTCTACATGTTAACATCTGTCTGTCTGTCTGTCCATGTGGTCTGTACATGTTAACATCTGCCTCCTGTCGTCTGTCCATGTGGTCTAACATGTTAACATCTGTCTGTCTGTCCATGTGGTCTACACATGTTAACATCTGTCCAGTCTGTCTGTCCATGTGGTCTACACATGTTAACATCTGCTTGTTCTTGTCCTGTCCTCTGTGGTCTACACATGTTAACATCTGCTGCCTGTCTGTCTGTCCATGTGGTCTACACATGTTAACATCTGCTCGTTGTCTGTCCATGTGGTCTACACATGTTAACATCTGCTTGTCTGTCTGTCATGTGGTCTACACATGTTAACATCTGCTTGTCTGTCTGTCTGTCCATGTGGTCTACACATGTTAACATCTGTCTGTCTCTCTGTCCATGTGGTCTACACATGTTAACATCTGTCTGTCTTCTGTCCATGTGGTCTACACATGTTACATCTGTCTGTCTGTCCTCGCTCTGTCCATGTGGTCTGTACATGTTAACATCTGTTTGTCTGTCTGTCCATGTGGTCTGTACATGTTAACATCTGTCTGTCTGTCTGTCCATGTGGTCTGTACATGTTAACATCTGCTCTGTCCATGTGGCTCATGTATAATCTGTCTGTCTGTCATTGGTCTGTACATGTTAACATCTGTCTGTCTGTCATGTGGTTAACAGTACTCTGTCTGTCTGTCCATGTGGTCACATGTTAACATCTGTCTGTCTGTCCATGTGGTCTGTACATGTTAACATCTGTCTGTCTGTGTCCATGTGGTCTAACATGTTAACATCTGTCTTCTGTCTGTCCATGTGGTCTGTACATGTAACATCTGTCTGTCTGTCTGTCCATGTGGTCTATACATGTTAACATCTGTCTGTCTGTCTGTCCATGTGGTCTTACATGTTAACATCTGCCTGTCTGTCGTCTGTCCATGTGGTCTAACATGTTAACATCTGTCTGTCTTGTCCATGTGGTCTATACATGTTAACATCTGTCTGTCTGTCTGTCCATGTTCTGTCTGTCTGTCCATGTGGTCTATACATGGTAACATCTGCCTGTCTGTCCATGTGGTCTATACATGTTAACATCTGTCTGTCTGTCCATGTGGTCTATACATGTTAACATCTGTCTGTCTGTCCATGTGGTCTATACATGTTAACATCTGTCTGTCTGTCCATGTGGTCTATACATGTTAACATCTGTCTGTCTGTCCATGTGGTCTATACATGTTAACATCTGCCTGTCTGTCCATGTGGTCTATACATGATAACATCTGTCTGTCTGTCCATGTGGTCTATACATGTTAATATCTGTCTGTATGTCCATGTGGTCTACACATGTTAACATCTCTCTGTCTGTCCATGTGGTCTACACATGTAAACATCTGTCTGTCTGTCCTTATGGTCTACACATGTTAACATCTGTCTGTCTGTCCATGTGGTCTACACATGTTAACATCTGCCTGTCTGTCCATGTGGTCTACACATGTTAACATCTGTCTGTCTGTCCTTATGGTCTACACATGTTAACATCTGTCTGTCTGTCTGTCCATGTGGTCTATACATGTTAACATCTGTCTGTCTGTCCATGTGGTCTATACATGTTAACATCTGTCTGTCTGTCCATGTGGTCTATACATGTTAACATCTGTCTGTCTGTCTGTCCATGTGGTCTATACATGTTAACATCTGTCTGTCTGTCCATGTGGTCTATACATGTTAACATCTGTCTGTCTGTCCATGTGGTCTATACATGTTAACATCTGTCTGTCTGTCCATGTGGTCTATACATGTTAACATCTTCCTGTCTGTCCATGTGGTCTATACATGTTAACATCTGTCTGTCTGTCCATGTGGTCTATACATGTTAATATCTGTCTGTCTGTCCATGTGGTCTACACATGTTAACATCTGCCTGTCTGTCCATGTGGTCTACACATGTTAACATCTGTCTGTCTGTCCTTATGGTCTACACATGTTAACATCTGTCTGTCTGTCTGTCCATGTGGTCTACACATGTTAACATCTGTCTGTCTGTCTGTCCATGTGGTCTATACATGTTGACATCTGTCTGTCTGTCTGTCCATGTGGTCTACACATGTTAACATCTGCCTGTCTGTCCATGTGGTCTACACATGTTAACATCTGTCTGTCTGTCCATGTGGTCTACACCTGTTAACATCTGCCTGTCTGTCCATGTGGTCTATACATGTTAACATCTGCCTGTCTGTCCATGTGGTCTACACATGTTAATATCTGTCTGTCTGTCTGTCCATGTGGTCTATACATGTTTAAGTTAACATCTGCCTGTCTGTCCATGTGGTCTGTCTGTCCATGTGGTCTATACATGTTAACATCTGGCTTCAGATTAGTTCGTCCTTTGTCTCTGTAAAATATTATATGTGTGCAGATTAGCGACGGCATATCAAATTTATAGCTTTGAACATAAGTTGACCGTATGGAGAAATGAATGAGCTCCGATCTTGTTGGCACAGATCAACCCGCTGGACCTGGGAGAAGAAGCGGACCTGCCCCTGCCGATACAAGAGAGGTACCGAGCTGTGGACAGCGAGGATCGTGCGTGGCACGATGAGCATGAATACCGAGTGTCCCTGTTGCCTCTGGCAGCACTGTTGGGGCACTCGCACGTTCTGATGTTCCTCCACCAACACTGCCACGCCCATCCCAGTGCCGTGGACAGTCTGTCAGGCACCTCTCTCACCCTAGCAGCAGTGGGCGGCCGCTTATCAACCTTTCGTGTTCTCCATCGGCTTCTGAAGAAGAATCAGGTAAGAGCAGCTTTAAGTAACAGCCGTGACTGCAGCATGAGAACGCCACTCAAAGAGGCCTTACACCGTGGTGACGTAGAAATGGTCAGGTACATTTTAGATCATTTCCCCATCAGCAAGCAAGACCACACAGCATTGTACAGCGTAATGAAAGGGGATGACAGGAGGATGCTGGATCTGATGATGGAAAAAAGTAAGGACCAGATGGAGAGGGCAGTCCAGCATCTATTCATGCTGAGTTCTTCTGTGGACTGCCTTTACGTACTGGCCCGCTACAGGGATGTGTTGAGGACGATGGCGGACCCCGTCCTTCACACAGCCCATCCCTGTCTTGTGGGTCCCATCTTAAAACTCTTCCCGGACTGGCTGGAGGCCCGTGACAGTCAGGGACTGACGCCGCTGCTCAGAGCAGTTGAAAGGAATTGTCTGACCGGACTGGGGGTTCTGCTGGACCACCAGGCGGATCTCCTGGCACGTGACTTGCAGGGTTGGAGCGTGATGCACTACCTGGTCAGGCTGCCGTTTGCTTGTCGGCGTTGTGTCCACTTTGAAAGTGACAGATATCTGGGCTGCATGATGGATCACCGCTGCTCAAAAATCGATTGGATCTTCCGGGTGGCGGAGCTCCAGCCTCACCTGGTCCATCAGCCAGATGACAGGCAGCAGACTCCCCTACACCACGCCATGCTCCACAACAAGAGGGATTCTGTGGCTGCACTCATCATGCTGGGTGCCCACCCCTCCGCCCAAGACTGGCAGAACAAAACGCCGCTGGGTCTTTTGCCTGTGGACGTGTGGCTGGAAAGGATGATCGTGTATGCCCAGATGCGCGTTCCAAGGGAGGAGATGGTGCGCGACATGACTGTCCTGAAGAGCAGTATACTGTGGGTGTGCTGGAAGGAGCACCTGAACGCCCTTCTCCTGGCCATCGAGGCGGGCTGGATGTCCAGCGAGGAGCTGCAGACGTTGAGGGAGAGCTCGGGTCACAATCTGTCACGGTGGCCGTCCTACAAGCACAGAGTGCCCACAGTCTGCCAGGCCCAGACTCTGATGGGCTGGAGTCGCTCCAAGATGCCTCGAAATGACTGTTTGTATCTGAACACAAAGGAGGCCGATGTCCACCCTTACGTGCTGGACATCATCAACTACACTGACTTCAATAAGCTCACTGGGTTACTAGTCGTACTGGAAGACAAACTGCTCCCCGACCAACGGTGGACAAGACGTGACGGCCTTTCCCGTCAGACAAACCCAAACGGGAACACCTGACGGGTGGACGAGCTGTCTGTACACCTGTCAGTAGCTGATGGATGACAGGATATTGAGCTGTCTGTACACCTGTCAGTAACTGATGGATGACAGGATATTGAACTGTGTGTACACCTGTCAGTAACTGATGGATGACAGGATATTGAACTGTGTGTACACCTGTCAGTAACTGATGGATGACAGGATATTGAGCTGTCTGTACACCTGTCAGTAACTGATGGATGACAGGATATTAAAACTGTCATGGCTTCAGTGGAGGAACCAAAGTCACAGAGATGGAGACCGACGAGCACAATGTTTTTGTATTGACCAATTCCTGAGTTTCTTGGGGAGCATGGTGCTACATCAGCATTCCTCCAGCTGTTCTGAGCTGTTGTTGGGTGTCCGTCTGTCCGGCTGCCTTCATCCCTGTCTCCAGGTGCACGTCCTGTACGTCTGCCTGGATCTGTGCACTGTCTGGAGCTCCACTCCAGTCTGGGAGAGTTGTCCACTCTGGCCCCATAGCTATCAAAACAATGATTGCTACAGTCTAATGGTGGTCTGGGTTACTCTATCCCAATGTTAGCATTTAATAGTGTTCTGGCCATCTGACATACCTCAACGTTTGTGGTGAAAGTCCACATTGATTGGGGAAGTGTGGGGTGGGGGGGGGGGTTAGTGCAGTACACATCCTCCTTCATTGTCTTTTGTCTTTATTAAACAAACACGGTGAATAAACAGCGTACAATGTCTGTGTGTTCTATCATTTTGTCAACGTTTCACTGACATCACCATTTGCATAGATCGTAGTAGGTAGTCAGTAGGAAGGCGAAATGATCATGGCAGTGTGAGTTCTTTATAGTCAGTAGGAAGGCGAAATGATCATGGCAGTGTGAGCTCTTTATAATCAGTAGGAAGGCGAAATGGTCATGGCAGTGTGAGCTGTTTATAGTCAGTAGGAAGGCGAAATGATCATGGCAGTATGAGCTCTTTATAGTCAGTAGGAAGGCGAAATGATCATGGCAGTGTGAGCTGTTTATAGTCAGTAGGAAGGCGAAATGATCATGGCAGTGTGAGCTCTTTATAGTCAGTAGGAAGGCGAAATGATCATGGCAGTGTGAGCTCTTTCACTCTCACACCCCAGTGAAGCTGGTGGATTCGATGGGGTGAGAAAGCGAAAGGGTTAAACAGCCCTGTAGTGTTAACGCAAAAGACCACAGTAGTATTAGGGTCTACAGAATGTTAGTGCATTAATCCTTTGACTCCCTCACCCGATGCCCACACCTGAACCAGCTTCCGAGATCGGGTCAGGGAATGAAATGGTTTTTGCCGACCAGTAGTAGTTCCATTTCTACAACCACCACGGTGATGAGGCCAAGGCCTGAGTGGCGCTATCTACACCGTTGCCCTGCACAGCAGTAACTTTCATTCCCTGGACGTGTTCACCAGTTGGTGTAATTCACAGGGAGTGAAGGAGTGAACACAGGCCTGTCAGTGTCAGTGTTGGTCACGTTACTTGCCAGCTGCTCTTGCTCTTCTTCACAAGCCCATGTAGGCACAAAGCACACCTGTTTCCAGCGGCGCTCTGAACACTTGTCACTCAAAATAGTTTCCCATTGACATGTGTTTTTTTTTTAAAAACCCAGACCACACACACACACACACACACACACACACACACACACACACACACACACACACACACACACACACACACACACACACACACACAGCACCACACACACACGCACACAGACAAATGCATACATACTATTATAACAAATCACAACACGTGCACACACACACACACACACACACACACACACACACACACACACACACAGACAGACAAAATGCATAATATAAAAACACGTGCACACACACACACATACACACACACACACACACACACAACACAACACACACACACACACACACACACACACACACACACACCCCACACATGCCTTCATATATAGAGAGAATTCATCATGTCTTGCGTATATCTGTCTGTATGTCTATCTTCCTTATACTTTGATATTGTATGTGTATCTATCTATTTAACACGATTGTAGTACTGTTTATATGATATGATTTTATTTGTATGTTTCATTATGGTACCTTTTGTGTTGGGTGAATACCGCCAGCAGTATTATATTTGCCTCTGACTTTTTTTTTAGGAGTCTTCAACCATGTGCTATTTTCTTTTATTTTATATATATATATATATTTGTTAACACTGGAGAAAAGTAAAACTTCTGTCTTATAGTCTAGATGGGAAATTATTGCTACATGCGCTATCAATACATAGCTCTGAAAAAAGTTCGAATCCATGAACTTCTTGATTCCCTCACCCTATCCACTAGCTTCTGGCAGAGCTGGTGGATAAAATGAAGGAGTCAAAGTGTTGACCTACTTAACGTAGTTTTAGTTTCAGCTTTCTCAAGACAGTGTCAATACGGTTAGCCTATTTGCACAATATACAAGACAATGTCTATACGGTTAGCCTATTTGCACAATATACAAGACAGTGCCTATACGGTTAGCCTATTTGCACAATATACAAGACAGTGCCTATACGGTTAGCCTATTTGCACAATATACAAGACAGTGTCTATACGGTTAGCCTATTTGCACAATATACAAGACAATGTCTATACGGTTAGCCTATTTGCACAATATACAAGACAGTGTCTATACGGTTAGCCTATTTGCACAATATACAAGACAATGTCTATACGGTTAGCCTATTTGCACAATATACAAGACAATGTCTATACGGTTAGCCTATTTGCACAATATACAAGACAGTGTCTATACGGTTAGCCTATTTGCACAATATACAAGACAATGTCTATACGGTTAGCCTATTTGCACAATATACAAGACAATGTCTATACGGTTAGCCTATTTGCACAATATACAAGACAATGTCTATACGGTTAGCCTATTTGCACAATATACAAGACAATGTCTATACGGTTAGCCTATTTGCACAATATACAAGACAGTGTCTATACGGTTAGCCTATTTGCACAATATGCAAGACAGTGTCTACATGGTTAGCCTATTTGCACAATATACAAGACAGTGACTATACGGTTAGCCTATTTGCACAATATACAAGACAGTGTCTATACGGTTAGCCTATTTGAACAATATACAAGACAATGTCTATATGGTTAGCCTATTTGAGCAATATACAAGACAATGTCTATACGGTTAGCCTATTTGCACAATATACAAGACAATGTCTATACGGTTAGCCTATTTGCACAATATACAAGACAGTGTCTATACGGTTAGCCTATTTGAACAATATACAAGACAATGTCTATACGGTTAGCCTATTTGAACAATATACAAGACAATGTCTATACGGTTAGCCTATTTGCACAATATACAAGACAATGTCTATACGGTTAGCCTATTTGCACAATATACAAGACAATGTCTATACGGTTAGCCTATTTACACAATATACAAGACAGTGTCTATACGGTTAGCCTATTTGCACAATATACAAGACAATGACTATACGGTTAGCCTATTTGCACAATATACAAACAGTGTCTATACGGTTAGCCTATTTGCACAATATACAAAACAATGTCTATACGGTTAGCCTATTTGCACAATATACAAGACAATGTCTATACGGTTAGCCTATTTGCACAATATGCAAGACAATGTGTATACGGTTAGCCTATTTGCACAATATACAAAACAATGTCTATACGGTTAGCCTATTTGCACAATATGCAAGACAGTGTCTACATGGTTAGCCTATTTGCACAATATACAAGACAATGTCTATACGGTTAGCCTATTTGCACAATATGCAAGACAGTGTCTACATGGTTAGCCTATTTGCACAATATACAAGACAGTGTCTATACGGTTAGCCTATTTGCACAATATGCACATAGCACTGCCATGACCATTCGTCATGTGGTGGAGAGGGAGACCCACACTAATCATGGTGTTGGTTGACAGCCTACATGTACACATGAACCTTACCCACAGCACTGGCACTGGTTGGTCTTCCCTGTAGGGGATGGTGTTGATGGAGACACAAGACTTTCCATCTGTCTTTATACTGGATGCAATGGATCTCCGGTCCGTTTTCTTCTTGGTCAGCGTGAACGGGGAGATGCTGTCTTGTCAACAGTTCCAGTTACACATACACACAGTGTTGTGAACGAGCAGATGTTGTCTTGTCAACAGTTCCAGTAACACACACACACAGTGTAGTGAACGAGCAGATGCTGTCTTGTCAACAGTCCACTTACACATACACACAGTGTTGTGAACGAGCAGATGCTGTCTTGTCAACAGTTCACTTACACATACACACAGTGTTGTGAACGAGCAGATGCTGTCTTGTCAACAGTTCACTTACACATACATACAGTGTAGTGAACGAGCAGATGCTGTCTTGTCAACAGTTCTAGTTACACACACACACACACAGTGTTGTGAACGAGCAGATGCTGTCTTGTCAACAGTTCTAGTTACACACACACACACAGTGTAGTGAACGAGCAGATACTGTCTTGTCAACAGTCCACTTACACACACACACAGTGTAGTGAACGAGCAGATGCTGTCTTGTCAACAGTTCCACTTACACATACACAGTGTTGTGAACGAGCAGATGTTGTCTTGTCAACAGTTCCAGTAACACATACACACACTAACAGGGACTAGAGGTTAAAAAATCCCCTTTACACCTCACCCTCAGCTGTGACCTATTGTGGGACGGTCACTATTTGCCCCATCACTAAGCATCTTTAACCCTCTCACCCCTCACCCTTTCAGGAAGCTGGTGGAGAGAATCAGGGAGTGGAAGGGTTAATGTGAAATGACAGTTCTTATTATGGTGTTTTAAGTATCCTTGATACATACAGTTGTTCTGCGGTGTTTTAAGTGTACTTGATACGTACAGAAAAGGACTAGGCCAGCACATACGGTATTTATATGGATTACTGTCTGTAGAATAGTGGGCGTGTGCATGAACCTTGACATACACCACTCATTGACTTTGGGATTTAGTTTGATATGCTCACTAATCGGGTGTAAACTTGACATCTGTTGATCTCGCTGCTTTTTACAGTGAAAATGTATTTATATATATAACTTATAATCCATTCAGGTATTAACTTGACACCTGCTGATCTCACTGCTTTTTACAATGAAAATGTATTTATATATATCATTTATGATCCATTCAGGTGTAAACTTGACACCTGCTGATCTCACAGCTTTTTACAGGGAAAACGTATTTTTATATATCATTTATGATCCATTCAGGTGTAAACTTGACATCTGTTGATCTGACTGGTTTTTACAGTGAAAATGTAGGCCTACATTTTTGTATATCATTTATAATCCATTCAGGTATAAACTTGACATCTGTTGATTTCGCTGCTTTCAGCACTGAAAGCATGCATTATTCAATTTATAATAATGTAATTGGGTACATATTTGACACATGTTGATGTCACTACTTTCAGCACTGAAAGCATGCATTATTCAATTTATAATAACGTAATTGGGTAGCCCTACATATTTGACACATGTTGATGTCACTGCTTTCAGCACTGAGAGCATGCATTATTCAGTTTATAATAATGTAATTGGGTAGCCCTACATATTTGACACGTGTTGATGTCACTACTTTCAGCACTGAGAGCATGCATTATTCAATTTATAATAACGTAATTGGGTAGCCCTACATATTTGACACATGCTGATGTCACTACTTTCAGCACTGAGAGCACGCATTCAATTTATAATAATGTAATTGGGTAGCCCTACATATTTGACACATGTTGATGTCACTACTTTCAGCACTGAAAGCATGCATTATTCAATTTATAATAACGTAATTGGGTACATATTTGACACATGTTGATGTCACTGCTTTCTGCACTGAGAGCACGCATTATTCATTTATAATAATGTAATTGGGTACATATTTGACACGTGTTGATGTCACTGCTTTCAGCACTGAGAGCATGCATTATTCAATTTATAATAATGTAATTGGGTACATATTTGACACATGTGATGTCACTGCTTTCAGCACTGAGAGCACGCATTATTCAATTTATAATAATGTAATTGGGTACATATTTGACACATGTTGATGTCACTACTTTCAGCATTGAGAGCATGCATTATTCAGGTTATAATAATGTAATTGGGTAGCCCTACATATTTAACACATGTTGATGTCACTACTTTCAGCACTGAGAGCATGCATTATTCAATTTATAATAACGTAATTGGGTAGCCCTACATATTTAACACATGTTGATGTCACTACTTTCAGCACTGAAAGCATGCATTATTCAATTTATAATAACGTAATTGGGTAGCCCTACATATTTGACACATGTTGATGTCACTACTTTCAGCACTGAAAGCATGCATTATTCAGTTTATAATAACGTAATTGGGTACATATTTGACACATGCTGATGTCACTACTTTCAGCACTGAAAGCATGCATTATTCAATTTGTAATAATGTAATTGGGTACATATTTGACACATGTTGATGTCACTACTTTCAGCACTGAGAGCATGCATTATTCAATTCATAATAACGTAATTGGGTACATATTTGACACATACTGATGTCACTGCTTTCAGCACTGAGAGCATGCATTATTCAATTTATAATAACGTAATTGGGTACATATTTGACACATACTGATGTCACTGCTTTCAGCACTGAGAGCATGCATTATTCAATTTATAATAACGTAATTGGGTACATATTTGACACATACTGATGTCACTGCTTTCAGCACTGAGAGCATGCATTATTCAATTTATAATAACGTAATTGGGTACATATTTGACACATACTGATGTCACTGCTTTCAGCACTGAGAGCATGCATTATTCAATTTATAATAACGTAATTGGGTACATATTTGACACATACTGATGTCACTGCTTTCTGCACTGAGAGCATGCATTATTCAATTTATAATAACGTAATTGGGTACATATTTGACACATACTGATGTCACTGCTTTCTGCACTGAGAGCATGCATTATTCAATTTATAATAACGTAATTGGGTACATATTTGACACATACTGATGTCACTGCTTTCAGCACTGAGAGCATGCATTATTCAATTTATAATAACGTAATTGGGTACATATTTGACACATACTGATGTCACTGCTTTCAGCACTGAGAGCATGCATTATTCAATTTATAATAACGTAATTGGGTACATATTTGACACATACTGATGTCACTACTTTTTTTCCTGAAATGTATATTTTTTGTATTTTTTTATCTGCTGATCTCTTTGCTTTTTTTTAAAGTGTCAGTGTGCATGTTCATGTTTGTAATAATCTAATGGGATATGAATTGAATACATGTTGAACTCATTGCTTTTTACAGCCAACTAGTGCATTTTCATAATTGTAATAATCTAACTGGATACCAATTGGTTACATGCTGAGCTATGTTTTGCTCTGAAAGTGTGCATTTTTGTATTTAAAATGATCTGACCGGATGTGAACCAGTTACATGCTTTTCTCGCTGTGGCACAGATTTATAATTCTAATAACCCAACCAGATATAAATTTGATGTATACTGATCTCACTGCTTTTTACAGTGAAAGTGTGCATTTTTATAATATCTAATCGGATATAAACTTGACATGTCTGTTGAAGACAGGCGTTACTGTAATATGGCCATACACATAATGTCTGTAGAACACAGGTGTTATTGTAACATGGCCATACACATAATGTCTGTAGAACATAGGTGTTACTGTAACATGGCCATACACATAATGTCTGTAGAACACAGGTGTTACTGTAACATGTCCATTTACAAAATGTCTGTAGAACACATGTGTTACTGTAACATGGCCATACACTTAATGTCTGTAGAACACAGGTTTTACTGTAACATGGCCATACACATAATGTCTGTAGAACACAGGTGTTACTGTAACATGGCCATACATATAATGTCTATAGATGACAGGTGTTACTGTAACATGGCCATACACATAATGTCTGTAGAACACAGGTGTTACTGTAACATGGTCATACACATAATGTCTGTAGAACATAGGTGTTACTGTAACATGGTCATACACATAATGTCTGTAGAACACAGGTGTTATTGTAACATGGCCATACACATTGTCTGTAGAACATAGGTGTTACTGTAACATGGCCATACACATAATGTCTGTAGAATACAGGTGTTACTGTAACATGGTCATACATATAATGTCTGTAGAACACAGGTGTTACTGTAACAAGGTTATACACATAATGTTTGTAGAACATAGATGTTACTGTAACATGGTCATACACATTGTCTGTAGAACACAAGTGTTACTGTGACATGGTCATACACATAATGTTTGTAGAACATAGATGTTACTGTAACATGGCCATACATATAATGTCTGTAGAAGACAGGTGTTACTGTAACATGGCCATACATATAATGTCTATAGAACACAGGTGTTACTGTAACATGGCCATACACATGTCTGTAGAACACAGGTGTTACTGTAACATGGCCATACACATAATGTCTGTAGAACACAGATGTTACTGTAACATGGCCATACACATAATGTTTGTAGAACATAGATGATACTGTAACATGGCCATTCACATTGTCTGTAGAACACAGGTGTTACTGTAACATGGCCATACACACAATGTCTGTAGAACACAGGTGTTACTGTAACATGGCCATACACATAATGTCTGTAAAACACAGGTGTTACTGTAACATGGTCATACACATAATGTCTGTAGAACACAGGTGTTACTGTAACATGGCCATACACATAATGTCTGTAGAACACAGGTGTTACTGTAACATGGCCATACACATAATGTCTGTAGAACACAGGTGTTACTGTAACATGGCCATACACATAATGTCTGTAGAACACAGGTGTTACTGTAACATGTCCATTTACAAAATATCTGTAGAACACAGGTGTTACTGTAACATGTCCATTTACAAACTGTCTGTAGAACACAGGTGTTACTGTAACATGTCCATTTAAAAAATGCCTGTAGAACACAGGTGTTACTGTAACATGGCCATACACATAATGTCTATAGAACACAGGTGTTACTGTAACATGGCCATACACATAATGTCTGTAGAACGCAGTTGTTACTGTAACATGGCCATACACATGTCTGTAGAACACAAGTGTTACTGTAACATGGCCATACACATAATGTCTGTAGAACACAAGTGTTACTGTAACATGGCCATACACATAATGTCTGTAGAACACAAGTGTTACTGTAACATGGCCATACACATAATGTCTGTAGAACACAAGTGTTACTGTAACATGGCCATACACATAATGTCTGTAGAACACAAGTGTTACTGTAACATGGCCATACACATGTGTGTTAAAGGTGTTACTGTAACATGGCCTACACATAATGTCTGTAAAACACAATGTTACTGTAACATGGCCATACACATAATGTCTGTAGAACACAAGTGTTACTGTAACATGGCCATACACATGTTTAACAGGTGTTACTGTAACATGGCCATACACATAATGTCTGTAAAACACAAGTGTTACTGTAACATGGCCATACACATAATGTCTGTAGAACACATGTGTTACTGTAACATGGCCATACATATAGTGTCTATAGAACACAGGTGTTACTGTAACATGTCCATACACATGTCTGTAGAGTACAGGTGTTACTGTAACATGGTCATACATATAATGTCTGTAGAAGACAGGTG
>CM060308.1:104417917-104430417 GCA_030674185.1 Monoplex corrugatus | reverse complement strand
TTATAAAGCTTCCTTGTATAGTGTCTTCTCCAGATATATATATATATGTGTGCGCGCGCGCGCGCGCGCGCGGTGTGTGTGTGTGTGTGTGTGTGTGTGTGTGTGTGTGTGTGTGTGCTGTGTGGTGTGTGTGTGTGGTGGTGTGTGTTGTGTGTGTGTGGTGGGTGGTGTGTGTACATATACAATATACATATATATATACATATATATAAATATATCTATATATCTATATATATATAGATATACATATGTATATATCTATATATACGTGTGTATGCATATGTACATATACATATATCTATAATGTATGTAATATATATATATATATATATATATATATATATATATATATATATATATAGAGAGAGAGAGAGAGAGAGAGAGAGAGAATAGTGGATTTCCATGATCAAACTATATTTTTGTTATTATCATTATAAAGTTTCCTTGTATAACGCTCTTGCCCACACTTATTTTGACTCACTACACATTACAGTTAATCAGACTTTTCAGTGGAGCACAGAGAACTCAAGCGTTAAGGTGGGCTGACAACAGTCTGTTGTTGTCACGCATTTTGCATAAACCTGTACACTAGGTAGGGCCTCAAGACTTTGCCAGCACAAATGGCTTATGTGAAGATTTGGGTTATTTCATGATCACTTTGGCTCTTCTTCATCACATGGCAACAGTGGCATCAATGCATGTGGAATTTATTCCGAGCATGGAGACATTATCTTGGGAAATTGAAACTGAAACATTCTGAGTCGTTGGTGGATGCCCATGTTTCGTATATACATGTTTTCATAATCCACCAAACATTGACATGACTCACAGGATCTTTGATGTGCTTATTTGATATTTTACATGTGCTTACACATGGAGGGCCCTTAAGCACTGACAGATCTGCTCCCATGTTGGACTATGAAAAATATCCATCCTTTACCCTCTATGTGGATCGAACCCACAGCCTTTCGGTTGGAAGATCGACGTTTACCCACCTGACAGTCATGTCGTCTATTCAAGAGAAGAAAAAAAAACACTTGGCTGTTGTTGTCTGTTTTGTTTTATGTACTGTGCATGGAGGCTACGTTTACCGCCTCATTTGAAAGACTAGCACCCAGACCGCTACTCTGGTCTGGTAGAGTGGGTAAAAAAAGTAGTCTTCAAGGAGAATCGGTACATGGCTTCTTGTTTCCCAGGGAAAGACTTTAACTTTTTCAGCACTGTACTGATTATAAAATGCAACAGCCACGTACAAGAAACAAGGATGTCAAGTGTTACACTGCTGTCATAATAAATGTTTCTGTCATTTTATTTTCTGTCCCAACAGTGTTGTTGATCCCACATCGCTCATTCCAGCTCCACAATACGCAAGAAACCCCAAGTTCATTCAGACGAAGTCACAGTGTCAGGAAGTCCATGGGAACCAGAGGCATTAAGCTGCCAAAGAGTCACGTACTAGAAAAGTCCCACAGTTCCTGTGTCACACTGATGATGTTCAACAGTTCCTGTTTTTATCTAATTTACTAAGGACACTGCCTACTGAGCCCTGTAATTGTGACAGTAAGGAGACCATGGCTGACTCACCAATGATACCTCTCATGAACCACAGACACCGAAGACCTCAACGTGAATTCACAATCAGGTAAAACGGTACAGGAACATAATGGAGCATGTAACCACGAGTCAGGGTAGCGGTACAGTAATGACAATGTACAATGGTATTGGATATTGTTTCTTTTTATTCAGTTAACCATGTGAAAGTTGTTTTCGGTCAAGGTCACATACAATTAAATGTTTTTCTGTGTTTTTTGCTCATCTAGACAGTGGACATTTCAATAGATTTCCCCGGATAGCTTCCATGCTTGGGTTCTGTATGCTCAAGCGCTTTATGCAGATTGAAGGTCTGTTTGTCTTTATAACCTAGCTCAAAGACCCGTATACAGATTGGACTGTACAAATGATTTGTGCAGATGGAGGTCTGTGTCCTTATGAAAACCTAGCTCAAAGCTGTTACAGATTGACTGTGACAAAGCGCTTTGTACAGATGGAAGCTCTATTGTCTCATGAAAACCTAGCTCAAAGACCCGTATACAGATTGGACTGTGACAAAGCGCTTTGTCAGATGGAAGGTCTGTTGTCTGTTATGAAAACCTAGCTCAAAGACCTGTATAAAGATTGGACT
This sequence comes from Monoplex corrugatus, assembly GCA_030674185.1. Taxonomy (NCBI): domain Eukaryota; kingdom Metazoa; phylum Mollusca; class Gastropoda; order Littorinimorpha; family Ranellidae; genus Monoplex; species Monoplex corrugatus. The sequence goes on along the minus strand of CM060308.1, from coordinate 104,428,235 downwards.
GTGACAAAGCGCTTTGTACAGATGGAAGGTCTGTTGTCTGTTATGAAAACCTAGCTCAAAGACCTGTATAAGATTGGACTGTGACAAAGCGCTTTGTACAGATGGAAGGTCTATTGTCTCTTATGAAAACCTAGCTCAAAGACCGTATAAAAGATTGGACTGTGACAAAGCGCTTTGTACAGATGGAAGGTCTATTGTCTCTTATGAAAACCTAGCTCAAAGACCTGTATACAGATTGGACTGTGACAAAGCGCTTTGTACAGATGGAAGGTCTATTGTCTCTTATGAAAACCTAGCTCAAAGACCTGTATAAAGATTGGACTGTGACAAAGCGCTTTGTACAGATGGAAGCTCTGTTGTCTCTTATGAAAACCTAGCTCAAAGACCCGTATACAGATTGGACTGTGACAAAGCGCTTTGTACAGATGGAAGGTCTGTTGTCTCTTATGAAAACCTAGCTCAAAGACCCGTATACAGATTGGACTGTGACAAAGCGCTTTGTACAGATGGAAGCTCTGTTGTCTCTTATGAAAACCTAGCTCAAAGACCTGTATACAGATTGGACTGTGACAAAGCGCTTTGTACAGATGGAAGGTCTGTTGTCTCTTATGAAAACCTAGCTCAAAGACCCGTATACAGATTGGACTGTGACAAAGCGCTTTGTACAGATGGAAGTCTGTTGTCTCTTATGAAAACCTAGCTCAAAGACCTGTATACAGATTGGACTGTGACAAAGCGCTTTGTACAGATGGAAGCTCTATTGTCTCTTATGAAAACCTAGCTCAAAGACCCGTATAAAGATTGGACTGAGAATTGAGTCCAGGTTTCTTGCATGCTAGATGGCTGTTTTGTCCATCAGATCACACACAGTACAATGTAACACTATACAAATCAATACACAATAATACAACACAATATGATACAATACAACGCAACATAGTACAGTTGATGAATACAATACAAATTTAAACAATATAAAAATTTACAACACAATATAAGACAGTACAACACAATACAATACAATACAAAATGCAGAACACAATACAATACAACGCTTTACCATACAATACGACACAATTCACTTCAATAAAACAATCAGAATTGTTTGTCTTCCAAACTGAATATATTTTCCGTCAAAATTCTTGGATCTGTTTTAGATATTTTTCTCTGTTGTTGTGATTTGATGAACTGTCTGTTTCAGGTTTATTATGAGTGTAAGTGAGCGTGCGTCAGTGCGTGTTGAAATTGATAATGATTTGTATAGTGCACTCATTTGAAGTGACTGGTAAGCACGTGCTTAATGTGAAGAATTGATGTGAATATGAAACAGATATCAAACAGGTATCAAACAAACGTTTGAATTAAACGAAAAATGTTTCCATGCAACACAATTATTAAATAAACACATGTTTAAACCGAAAATGGTTTCAGCAGGACATAATTCGTCAATAAACACATGTTTAAGCAAATCAAAAATGGTTTGTCATGTAGCTAACGACATCCCCATGACTCATCTTTTAGTGGTGGTGACGTGATGATAGGGTTTGTCTGTAAATGGCCAGAAGTTTTCCTAATGTCTTCTGAGTGTTTCCTCGGAAGTATAGTTTTTAAAAATCAGAACACTGGTATTCCCCTGAGATTTTACTATCCTGTGTCTTAGGGATTCTTAACATCTTATCATTGCAGGATTTCAGGTTTGAAAATATCTCTTGTAAACCATTCTACTGTAGCTTATTTCATTGATAGCAACAGTTTTAAGGACACGAGTCAGATGGTGTCATAAGAGTCAGTGGAAGTTAACAGGCTGCAGTCCTTGACTTCTCATAGCAGTCGCCAGAAACAGTGCTGCCGGATCACCCACACTGATGATGTTATATGGTACGTTGTTACATTACATGTCATGACACTACATTGCATTGCATGACAATATATCATTTGAAACTGACTGTTTAAAACCCAGCTGACTGTGCAGAACCACATCGTGGCTATAGCCATATAAAAACGTACAGAACACTTAAATGAAAACAAAATCAGGAAAAGAACATTGAGCACACAAATCAATGTTTTCCCTTCCATAATCTAAGGATATGTCCCTGGTTTGACCGTTCTACCCAGTTTATCATCAGAATAATTTTGAAAATACAACCCTGAATACAAATGTAAACATAAGTCACCTCTCCCACCTATCGGCGTCACTGGATTCAGTGTTGACTGCTGCACATCTGGACATCACCATCACTCTCCAGGTTGCTCTGTCTTGATTTTTGTGGACATTTTTTTTAATATTTAGGCCACTGATGTTGGTTATGTTCTTGATGTATGAGATTGGAGGTCTGCCTTTTTTCCTTTTTGCCACTGTTTTTCCTTGAAAGATGGTTGCCATGAGGTCCGTGTTCTTGTTGCGTGACACATGGCCAGTGTATTTTAGTCTTCTCTTGTTGTCTAGTAATAGTTTTCTGGTGGTATCAAGTTCTTCCAGGACACGTTCATCAGTTCTTCTGTCTGTCCTTTTGACACGTAGTAGTCTCCAATAAAACCACATCTATGTCGCTGTCATAATGTAAAGATGTAGGTAGGTAACTGGCAGTGTCTTGCAGTTTATGCAGGTTCGTGAAGATCTAGCAGTCGATCGTTCTTCTCAGAGACAAGATACACAGTCCAGGTTAAACGAAAATGATCCTTTATTTGAAGAACGAATGAAACACAACAGGAACTGGGTAAAAACTTCACACATCCAATGCACCACTCCTAGTTTGTAGAATTCTTCTTCAGTCCTCGACTCTACACACAACAACTCCACGAGTCTATAGCAACTTCTCTATCTCTGACAGCAGGCTTACACATCAACTCTTCCAATCTCTCTCTCTCTCTTTCTCTCAGTCACGCTTTATTTATAACATCATGGAAAGTTCCACAATATTCTCGGCTTTTCCCTAGATTTTCAGCCAATCATAGTCACATTCTCGAACCTTCCCTTCTAGACTATTCTGTAGTTCTAGCCAGTCACTGTACAGATTAAATTTGTTTACAATTTCCGGAACTTTCTCGAAAGATCTTAGGTATTCTACGATTTTTTCTTGTCATTTCTAGATTTTTCCGAAGCATTCTACACATTTCCATACTACGAAATCAAACTTAAACATATATTTTCAGTGTTACATAAACCAAAACAAACATTCTCGATTCATTATTGAGTGAAACACAAACCAATCTTCAAGAACGAACAGCAGAGAATATCTGAATTGACAGACACATTTTGACGTCACACTTCTCTTGTCGGCCTTCGCACTTTCACATTGAGTTTCTCTTTTTGGAATGCAACATAACCCCCTCTTAAAGAAATTTCACTAAATTTCTCAAAATTCTTTACATTAAAAAAAGGAAACAATCTTATGCAGGAAAACTAACATACAATTAGTTTCTGTCCAAATACGTATACTAGTCCATCTGCATCACATTCTGCTGAGAAAGTCTGAAGCATGGTTGTCTGTACCTTTCACATACTCCACTTCATATCAAAGTTCTGAAGGTACATTGCCCATCACATAACTGTTATTGACAAACATATATTTTCAGTGTTAGCATAAACCAAAACAAACATTCTCGATTCATTATTGAGTGAAACATAAACCAATCTTCAAGAACGAACAGCAGAGAATATCTGAATCGACAGACACATTTTGACGTCACACTTCTCTTGTCGGCCTTCGCACTTTCACATTGAGTTCCTCTTTTTGGAATGTAACAGTCGCCTCAATTCTTCTGCAATCAGTTTTTCTCAGAACCCAGACTTCGCAGCCAGAAATTATGAGTGGCCAGTTAAAACATATCGGAAGTCTACCTTTCAGGCTATTTGGTATGCCTCTGCCTTCCCAGATGTTGTTGTGTTGTTTTTATTGAGCCAGGATATTTGAAATCCTTCACATTTTCTAAAGGAACTTTGTTAATTGTGATGTCACAACTGTTTTCAGTAGACATAAGTAAGGATAATAAAAAAAAGAAGAAAAGAAAAACAAGTAAATAAACTCAGTTATCTCAGATTCCTCCCGCACATCACATTTCCTTACAACCTAAAATGCAGTCAATTTCCTGAAGGTAGGGATAGTGTTTTTATTGAAAGAGCCTCTGGCATACCCGAGGGGTTTTACGTGTAACTGAATAACGCTACGTATCATTAAGTTACATCACATGACATGGCAATACAACACATAACACTACGTTGCACGAAACATCGTGACATACATAACGCTATATAACATTATATTATATAACACTATTACACCCCCACCAACAACTTAAGGCCTTATCAATTGTAAACTATTCAAAAACGAATAATGTATTGTGTGTTTTGTCAATTTGTTAAGCTTCTCAATACATGAGGGTAATAAAGAAAAATGTATCATGTACTCACTGATTTTGTTCCTTATAGATCATAAATCATGACGTGTAGATGGGATGGACAGTTTGCAAAGAAAGAAGATGAATGAACCATCGATATATCTTGAAGGACAGGTCAAAAGGGAGTGCAATTAAAGGGAGGGGAAAACAACACACTGATAAGATCTTTCAACATTGATAAAGTATGTTTTTGCCACAAACTATTTTCATGTAAAATGAATTTTGACAGCATGTGAGTAAATGTGTATCCCTGCGCATGTATATATATATATATACATACAGTATTTACACACACACACACACACACACACACACACACAGAGAGAGAGAGAGAGAGAGAGAGAGAGAGAGAGAGAGAGAGAGAGAGAGAGAGAGAGGATGGTGGTGGGGTGAAGTATGAATCGGCCAACCAAAACAGCATTCAAGAAGATGAAAAGCATTCTTACAAAAAAATGCCTATCAATTAGCTTCAGGAAGAGAGTTCTTGAATGTTATATAGAACCGATAATGTTATACGGTTGTGAGGCATGGGCAGTCAACACACAAATCCAGAAAAAGATTGAGGCAGCCAAAATGTGGTTTCTAAGAAGAATGTTTAGAGTCCCATGGATTAGAAAAGAAAACAAACAAGACAGTCTTGATGGAGGCAGACACAAGAAGATCATTCAGAAGGAAGATTAGGAAAAGACAAGCATCATTTATAGGACATTTTATGAGGAATGTGTTTGTGGCGACATGGGATAGATTCATACGGAGGGCCATGATCACAACTGTCATGCCACAGGGCACATATGATGTTGATGCTGAGGTATGTGTGTGTGTGACATGCATGTGTATACATGTGATTCTAAGTGTGTGTGTATGTGTGTGTGTGTGTGTGAGTGAGAGAGAGACAGGTGTGTGTGTGTGTGTGTGTGTGTGTGTGTGTGTGTGTGTGTGTGTGTGTGTGTGTGTGTGGTGTGAGAGAGAGAGAGACAGTGTGTTTGTTCCTTGATTTAACGTCTTTTCACTATAAGTGATATTAGACAGATAAAAATGGCATGGAGGATGATTGGTGGGGGGGGGGGGGGGGAGGGAGGAGGGGAAAGAAGGGAACAGAGTAAGAGACGGAAAAAAAAATTAAAAGGAACCGGCAAGGTCTTTAGAAAAATGATATGGATGATCAGAGAAATGAAACTAGAACAACGCTAACATCAAATGTAAAAGAAAAATCGTCATAAAAAGCAAAACAAAACAAAATAAGATAATGATAATTAAAATAATAACCTTAAAGTAACGCATTAACAGGACTGTGAACCAATGATTCTGAAATTTTAACTAACAGAACTTGATCTGATATCACTTCTTTAAAATGCTTTTCAAGATAGTTTCCTTGTGTAAACATCTTTGGTAAAAAATAACGAAGCTTTCTGCAGTAAAACAAACAGTGATACAATGTGAATTGTTCACCGCAAATACATAAAACGTTTTTACAATATTTTGTTTTCAAAGCGTTCAGTTGAATACGAAAATATGTGGTAACAATTAATCTCAAATGATATATCGAAGAATACTGCATTTTTTTACAGATATTTTGAACTGAAAGTTTGATTCTTTTTTGAGACACAAATTTTTCATTTAAATGTTCATGAAATCGAATCCATGATGCTAATTCTAGCGAGTTGTAAGCTTCTTTTACCGAGGTGTTAACATGTAATTCTATGGAATTTTCAAAACGGAGTGCACCGGATTTAGCTGCTCTGTCAACTACGTTGTTGCCGTGAAGACCAACGTGAGAAGGCACCCAGCATAAACTGATTTCCGAGCCATTTATCTTTAAACAGTGTATTAGATGATTTGCCTCAATTATTAAATCAGGTCTTGTGTCTGTATCAAAAGACTGTAAGGCATATAATACAGATTTTGAATCAACAAACAGAACTACTTTGAAAGGCACAGGCCGAAGGCTTATTAAATAATGCAACGCTTGAACAACAGCGACCAATTCTGCTGTATATATAGATACATTTGCCCCAATGAAAAAAGACTTTTTAATGTTAAATTTTGGAACATAAAACGCTGCTCCAGCGCTCTGATTTGCTAAGACTGACCCATCAGTAAAAATGTGGAGGTGGGTACGGTACTTTTCATCGATGTGTTCACAAACTGTGGATAGCGTAATGTTGACATTATCATCTTTTTTAACGTCTGCATAATCGAGATCAAACGTGGCCTTTAGCATTTCCCATGTAGGGATAGGCGTTAACATTGGTTTTTCGGCTATTTCATCCATAGTTATGCTGGATTGTTTGATCAGGTCAGATATGTAAGTTGCGGTTGTAATTTGTGATGAAATGTTTTTTGCTCGTTTAGGAAAGTCAATATCAGACCTGATTTTAATTTCTTTGTTCACAAAATTATTCGCTTGTGAAGTAGTTCTAATTGCAAACTTTGCTGTAGCTAGCTCACGATGGTTGTTTAGAGGTAGAATTCCAGCAACTTTGTACGTTTCCAGAGTAGAAGCATGAGTTGGTACACCTAGTGCAATTTTAAGACTTTTGCAGTCCAAGTTCTGAATCTTTTTTAGTAAATATTTAGGTGCATTGAAAAAAAACTTCTTGCGCGTAGGATAATTTAGACCTGACTAGCGCTGTTGACAGATGAATCAGTATATTTGTATCCATTCCCCAGGGTAATTTGCTTATTATCTTTAGAAAATTTAAGGTTTTTCGTGCTTTTGTTAAAATATAATCAAAATGAACATTCCAGCTTAATTTCGAAGTGATGTAAACTCCCAGAAATTTTACGACCTGTTTGTAATTTAACACTTCACCAAGCAATTTGAAAGTAGGCAAGTTATTTGAGTTACCACCAGGATCAAACAGCATCATGTTAGTCTTTTCTGCTGACAACGACAGACCATTTTCTAACATATAGTTTCCAAGATTATCAAGATCAATTTGATACAATTTCCTGATGTAATTCCGTGTTCTCTGTGGAGTTGTCTTTTTTAAAGTGATATTCATCCAAGTGCATATATCATCAGCATACTGTACTAAAACAACACGATTTGAAAAAGCTTTAGGAAGATCCTGTATAAGGATATTAAATAAAATAGGTGCTATCACTGAACCTTGTGGAATCCCCATGTCGAGGTGCCGTGAAGTAGAATAACTAGCTCCCACTCTAGCCTGTATTGTTCTATTAGCTAAAAAAGATTTAATGTAATTGTACATATTGCCAGATAAACCAACAGATTTTAGCTTGAACAATAAACGTTTATGCCAAACTTGATCGTAAGCTTTTTTTACATCAAAGAAAGTAGCTAAAACACTTTTTCTGCGGGCAAACTGTTGTTTGATCTGAGTCGTAAGTTTAACCAGGTGTTCAACTGCGGATCTCCCTTTTCTAAAACCCGCCTGGTTTACCGGAATAACGTTATTTTTATCACAGTAGTGTAAAAGTCTGTTTAAGATCAATCTTTCCATTAGTTTGCTCGTGTGGGACGTCAAAGCAATGGGTCTGTAACTGTTTTTATCAGTTTTCGATTTTCCTGCTTTTAATATCGGTATAACTATAGACTTTTGCCAGATTTGTGGTACAGTTCCGCTAACCCAGCATTTCTGCAAAATTTTGTGTAGGAAAATAAGATAGTTTTCAGGGAGATGTTTAATCATTTCATTCGAAACTGCATCAATACCTACCGAACTCGTTTTGTTGTGTAGAAACAGTATTGTGTTTTTTAGCTCTTCTAAGGTGATTGGAGAATTAAACCAGAGATCATTCTGAGATATTGGATCAGTGTAGATTGAGTTGTTATCTTCCATTTCTCTGTGATGTTTGCAGTCTGGAGATAAACCTTCAACTTTACTGTTTTTAGCAAATAAGTCCACAAAGGTTTCTGCTTTGTCCATGTCTGAAGGAAATGTGTTACATGTTTCTATCATTATCGGACACCTAGGTAAGTTGGTTCCATTCTTCATTTGATTCATTTTCGTCCAGACTTTATGGAAATCTTTGAAATCTGAAATTTCTTTTTTGCAGAATGATGCCCAATAATCTTTCTTTGCTTCAGCAATGATTTTGTTACATTGGATGTTAGCTTTTTTCATTTCCACATGATCTTCAGGTTTCCGGCTTTTGATGTAGATTTTGAATTTCTCCCTTTTATATTGAACTGCTTTCTCACATGCCTCTGTCCACCAAACATTACCCAATCGATTATTCGATTTAGAAGTTTTGAGTTTCGGAATTGATACGTCTGCAGCGGCTAGAATTGACTCTTGGAATTTAGAAAACATAATGTCTACATTTTCACTTTCATAATGTCTGTAATCCTGATTAGCAAGAGCAGTTCGAAATAAGGACCAGTCTGCACGCTTGTAATTATATTTTGGAATAATATCAGGAGAGCTGTCTTTCATCCTGATGTTTTTGTCAGTTATGGTTATGATGATAGGTAGATGATCGCTTCCCAAAGTGTCTCTGTGAGTTTCCCAGGTACAGGATGGTGCTAATTCTGGTGATATCAGAGACAAATCGATGGCTATCGCCCTGTGTTTGGAGACATCAGGGATCCTAGTGACACTACCATCATTTAGAAGGTAAAGCGAACTATCAACGATATTTTCTACCAAACGATTGCTCGTAACAGTAGAACAGTTCTTTTCCCAAAATGGGGAGTGGGAATTAAAGTCTCCACCTATTAGCCATTTACCACGCTGCTGATCTTGGATCGTGCGCAGCCATTCTGTGTTGCGGTCATTTGGACCTGTTGGCAGGTAGACTGATAAAACGTTGATGTTTAAAGAATTGCTTAATTGGACAGTGGCAGCACAAGCGTGCAAATCGTCGCTTGATTTCAAAACCGGGGAAGTAAGTAAGCAGTATTGTAACTCTTTGAGTATGTATATCGCGGTGGATACATTCAAGGAAGATTACCTGGAATTTTATTTTAACCTGTGTGTGTGTGCGTGTGAGTGTGTGTCTGTGTGTCTCTGTGTGTCTGTGTGTGTCAGTATGTCTGTCTGTCTGTCAATCAGTCTCTCTCTCTGTCTGTCTATGTCTATGTCCGTGTCTGTGTGTAGAACAAAAGTTTCAAGAAAAAGTAATCATGTTAAATAAAATGTGACTGCAAACCGTTGTCTAAACACACAAGTGGTTAAAAGTGAACCACGCTGAGAGTGTTAAAAGCGTTATATCTTAAGAGCTGTGTCAAAGTAATGATGTTGTTGTTACTGTTTTTGTTATTGCTATTGTTGCCGTTGTTACTTTTGTTATTGTAACAATGGTGGTGGTGGTAGTGGTTTTCTGCTACTGTTACATCGCTTTCTGTTGCTGGATCAATACCCAACTAAATATTTGACCACGAATGAGTCAGAATTTGTTTCTCCTGATACAAGAAAGCAGACTGCTCATCAGCTTTAAGAACTCTTTTCTAAACCTAATGCCTGTCAAACAGTACAGATAAAAGTTCATGGAATAGTTGAAGCTGTCCATACATAAAACAACACTATCTGTAAAGCTCATTAATATTTCACCTTCAATTCCCTCATTGCTCTCATCAAGTGAATCCAGTATTTCATACGAGACGTCATGAGGCAAGGTAAAGAGAATGAAGGCCACAGACACAACCAGAGCTGTCAGAGTGATGGAGTTCATTTTTCTCTGTCTTTCATTCTGTTGTCTGTCTGTGGTAACAAACTGTTCACCAGCTTCCTTCACCGACGTTCTTAATTTTACCACAAGCACGATGTTACCGATCATCAAACAGACGAAAGGCAATGCAGAAGACAGTACAAGGTCAATTGTGGACCAAACGTTAAAATAAAATTCCAGGTAATCTTCCTTGAGTGTACAAACCCCACCTAAAACTTCACTTCCATAAAGAATGTGACTGCAAATCATACTGAGAAAGATGACAATGCTCACAATGATGGCC
>CM060308.1:104395417-104412917 GCA_030674185.1 Monoplex corrugatus | reverse complement strand
CATTTACTCAGTCTAGTGTGATCAGACATTTACTCAGTGTAGTGTGATCTGACATGTACTCAGTCTAGTGTGATCAGACATTTACTCAGTCTAGTGTGATCAGACATTTACTCAGTCTAGTGTGATCAGACATTTACTCAGTCTAGTGTGATCAGACATTTACTCAGTCTAGTGTGATCAGACATTTACTCAGTCTAGTGTGATCAGACATTTACTGAGTCTAGTGTGATCAGACATTTACTCAGTCTAGTGTGATCAGACATTTACTCAGTCTAGTGTGATCAGACATTTACTCAGTCTAGTGTGATCAGACATTTACTCAGTCTAGTGTGATCAGACATTTACTCAGTCTAGTGTGATCAGACATTTACTCAGTCTAGCATGATCAGACATGTACTCAGTCTAGTGTGATCAGACATTTACTCACTCTAGTGTGATCAGACATCTAGCATGATCAGACATTTACTCAGTCTAGTGTGATCAGACATTTACTCACTCTAGTGTGATCAGACATCTAGCATGATCAGACATTTACTCAGTCTAGCTATTTGACTACACATTTATTGTCAGCATTGAAGGACTTAAAAAAGGAGAAAAGAAAGCAACATGACGGATGTGTTGTATATACTTTCATAGTACATTTTCACTTTTGTATAGAGTTTTGTCTCATTTTTGCTTTTGTGGACTGGAGCACCCAGTGTGGTTTTGGTGTCTTTATTCTGATTGGCTGTGAAGTAAAAGCGTGGAGTGCACGGAGCGTGGAATGCGTGGAGCGTGGAATTCGTGTAGCGTTGTGTGCGTGTCGACAATCTGTGAACTAAAAAGTCAGTTCTACAGAGATTTCCAGGTGGAGCGGTTGCATATCTTTGCCACCTGAAGAGAACTAAATATGTTTGTCTTAAGCTGCTATGTTAGCAGGTTGGTGAATCTTTTGATTTGTTGATATATTTACCAAAAATTGAGACATGTTGAGATTGTGAAGAAACATAGTTGTGTAAAAGTGAAGTGAATTATTTTGGCAGTCAAGAGTTGTATTGAGTTGTAGTTCTTGATTTAATGTTTTATGAATTACTGTTTTGTGGTTTCGATCTTTAAATGATGTGCAGTCGGTGTGAACTTTATGAATAATTATATGTATTAAGAGTTTGGACTTTTGAAATAGGAATGGCGAATTTTGTGTTAAATTCTTTATTGTAAGATGTTATTTTGTTAAATGAATATGAAGCTAAGTTAGTGGTCATTTTTTGGAAATTGAAGTTAGTGTAGAATATTTGTTGTATGGCACTGTGAATTTAATTTGCCTGCGAACTTTTAAAAGGCAAACAATATTACTTTGGGATAAACGTTTGTCAATCATATAATATAAAAATATGGTGTGGCCATTGACCCGTTACATTTTATTGACAATTTTGTAGATGGAAGTACTTAGCAAATTCTTTCCTATCTACAGCTTCTGACGTGGGGAGCTGTCTGGTCTGACTAGCTCACGAGGGAGCCACATACGTACGTGACTTTGGTTTGAGGGATGGATGCCTGATCCAGTCCCTGGTCCTAAGCTTTTAGGAATCTGCTGAATACCTGCTGTTTTGAGGGGTGGATGCCTGATCCAGTCCCTGGTCCTAAGCTGTTAGGACTCTGCTGAATACCTGCTGTGGGCGTGTCTGGTTACTGACGCCTCTGTTTCGTCTTGCTCCCCAGGATTGTGTGGTAACTATATTTATATAGAGTGATGAACTGAATTCTGAACAATGATTTCGATGCTGTGAAACAGACTGACTGAAGTGCTGACGCAGTGAAAGAATTCCTGTGAAAGGACTGTTTGGGACGGAAACCTGAATCGATTACTTTTTATTGAACAGTGGTCAATGAACATTTATTTCTGTCTTATGTGTTTGTTGATCCAGTTAGATGAAAATTGAACTGATGATATTTGATTAATTATAAATATTTAAATATAATAATTTGTTTACAGAGGTTGTTGAAGTGACTGAGTGGAAGGTTGTGTGTGGTTGGGGAAAACACATAGAACACGCACCTACATATACACAATCTACTTTTATTCTATTTCTGTCAGTCACACATAAATCGACTTCTGTAACAATGTGCTTGCTGTGTGTCACTGAAAGCTGTCAGATTATCATAATGTTCTTTTTGCCATTGTGTTCATGTGGCTTACAGAAACATGAAACCTCCCAGAGTGTGTGTATACCAAAGACAAGCATGCAGAATATGCAGGAACACACCACCTCCATCGTATTGGCAAAAACCAACAGGCGTACACACATCCTTGAAACATCAGAAAGACAAAAACGAAACAGAAAGTGCCTTCAGTATTCGTTTATAGAAATAAAAGCGCAAATGTTCATTCTTTCTAGTAAATAACAATGGAACACTCGTTTATTCCTTACTTGCTTTGTTTGAAATTCAGTCACTGACTTTTTTCTTCAACTAATTTATTTAATGAGTGTTTCTTTGATTAGTTGTTTAACAATGTGATCAGAACCTCCTCCTGTAAACAAATATTATATCTCGAATTGACTGATTGATTGATTCTTTAACATACATTTGGTGCCAGTGTGATCAGTCCCCCACAAACACCCCATCCCCATCCCACCCTAGTATCTTCTAAAAATGAGAATATCATTTTAGTTAATAAGAAAACCCCAATGGTGCTGGATGGGATCGAGAACATCAATGCCTCGCCTCTTTCCGAAAAATTACCGCCTGAGCTCCCAAAGTCACATGGCAGCTATTTTATCAAGCAAATAGGGGCTCTCCATGCGCTGAATGACCAATTCAGAATGTCATCAATTATCTTGTTTTCAAACTAAATGGCAAAATGCTACTTCACAATTACATTACATAACACGTAGGCCATATTGAAATTGTACAGTATTAAAAAAATGAATCATGTCTAGCGTGTTTTATCAATGTTTTAAGCTTCTGAAAAGTTTAGTTCTATAGAAAAAAATCATCTAGTGGCCCATTTTGATTCTTACAGTTTACAAAATAAAACATGAGGATGTGATGGACAGTTCATAAAGGAAGCAGATGAACGAAACAGAGCCACATTTTGAGGCAAATGTCAAAATAGAGTACCATCAAAGGGGAAAAAACACAATTAGGATTTTTTTTATTATATTGAAACTATCTCTGTCTGCTATGTCATTTTGTGGTAAAAAAATTGACAACGTGTGAGTGAACGTGTATCCATGCAGACGAATATGGGTGTGTGTGTGTGTGAGCGTGTGCGTGTGTGTGTGTGTGTGTGTGTGTGTGTGTCTGTGTGTGTCTGTGTGTGTGGTGTTTGTTAACGTGTGTATTTGTGTGTCCATGAGTATGTCTGTCTGTGTCCGTGCCTGGCTGTAAAAGGCCATGTGTGTAGTTGTGGACCTATGTGTATTTGTGTGTGTGTTTGAGTAGATGTATATCTCTGTATCCTGTATGTACGATTGTGTGTGTGTGTGTGTGTGTGTGTGTGTGTGTGTGTGTGTGTGTGTGTGAGTCTGTGGGTGTGGTGTTTGTTAACGTGTGTATTTGTGTGTGTGTTTGAGTAAATGTATATCTCTGTATCCTGTATGTATGTGTGTATATGTATATTAAGTGTAAGGGGCTCTGGATAGAGGTAGTACCTTTGATGTCTGGCTGCTGCACTCTACCTGGTAGGGTGGACGGGCATCACTGATCCTCGTCCATCCTCTAAATCTCTCACGTGCTGGCTCCAAGCGCCACACCCCGGGACCTTGCCTCAGCAGGCGTGCCAAACCATGTGAGGGGGTGATGTTAACACTGCATCACTGGACGAATAACCTCCACGATGCAGGTTACCGGCCAAGGCGGACGAAGTTCCGCAAGGAACTCAACGGCTATGTGTTCAAGACCAAGGCGAACCACCTAGATGGAGGACGTCGGCTTTGGTCTGGCATGGAGAGGGATGGGCTCCGCCATGCGACATTGCCCAAGACACACTAAATGAAGATTACAACCGCAACTCAATCCATACCGGCCCGGTCGTCGCCCGGAACAAGGACCGCGCCTTTCGTCGCTGGCCATCAGGGCGGAGGTGAAAAGTATGTGACTGGTGGACCAAAATCCCTACGTACAAGAAAAAATGTTACTATCGGCACCTGGAATGTGAGATCGCTGAGAGCAGCAGGAAAAGTTGCAGAACTAACGCATGAAATGAAGAGATACAGATGGAACGTCCTTGGGCTCTGTGAGGTACGATGGAAAAACCTCGGAGAAACGTCTACCCCAGAAGGCCACAAACTCTACTTCAGTGGCAGTGAAGACAAACATGAACATGGAGTTGGATTCCTCATTCACAAAGACACTGTGAATGCCATCATGGGATGCCGACCAGTCTCTAGCAGACTCATTACTATTCGGCTTAAGGCTTCACCTTTTAACATCACCGTCATCCAAGCTTATGCCCCAACAACTGACTATGATGACGAGGCTGTCGAAGATTTCTATGATCAACTGCAGGAAATCGTAGATCAGACGCCAAAGAAAGACATCATTATAGTGCAGGGCGACTGGAATGCGAAGATTGGAGAGGATGAACACAATAACTGGAAAGGGATATGTGGCCAATACTGCAACCTGAGACCAACGAAAGAGGTTTGAGGCTCCTAGAATTCGCCAGTTACAACGACCTGAAAGTGGTGAACACGTTTGGTCCACACAAACCATCTAGACGCTGGACATGGCACAGCCCAGGAGAAAAATACCACAGTCAGATCGACTACATCATGGTTAAAAGACGCTTCCAGTCAAGTGTTAACATCGCAAAGACCAGGAGCTTTCCAGGAGCCGACATTGGAAGCGATCATGAGCTTGTAATGGTGACCTTCAAACTCCGCCTCCAGATGATGAAGAAACAGGGCAACATAAGAATTAAGTTCAATCTTGAGAAGCTCAAAGACCCCAACATAGTTGAAAACTTCCAAGCAACGATAGGAGGGAAGTTTGCTCCTCTCCTCGTCCTTGACAATGGGGACACCGAAGTAGACACTCTGATCAACAACTTCAACACTGCCGTGACCGAAGCAGCCAACGACATCCTTGGAAAACACCGACCAACAAAGATGCCCTGGGTCACGGAAGAAGTACTAAAGCTGAGCGACAAACGCAGAGAACAAAAGCAAAAGAAGAGTACGGATGAAGGTGCTAAACTATACAGAAAAGCCAACCAACAAGTTAAAGAAGGCATGAGGAAAGCAAAGGAAACATGGATTGAAGAACAATGCCAAGATATCGAAGCAAACCTGCAGAAAAATAACAGCAAGAAAGCCTACCAGCTTGTGAAAGGACTAACAAGCTCAAAACAAGGCAGAACCACTACCATACAGAACAAAGCAGGGAAATGTCTCACAGAAGATCAAGAGATTCTGCAGAGGTGGACAGAGTACTGCTCCGAATTATACACACACACAACAACAGGAGATCCCAAGGTGCTAGACGTTCCTCCACCGATCAACAACGACAGCTACCCCATCGTGCGAGAAGAAGTTGAAGCTGCAGTAAAATCATTGAAGAAAGGCAAGTCGGCAGGAGTGGACAACATTCCCTCAGAACTGGTCCAGGCAGGAGGAGAGGCCACGATAGATATGTTACTCATCATCTGCAATAAGATCTGGCGGACAGGTGAGTGGCCAACACCTTGGACCCAGTCCCTGATCATCACTCTCCCAAAAAAAGGCAACCTACAACTGTATCAAAACTACCGTACCATCGGCCTGATCAGCCATCCAAGTAAGGTCATGCTAAAAATCCTTCTGAGTAGACTGAAGCCACAAGCTGAGGAGATAATAAAAGAAGAACAGGCAGGTTTCAGACCAGGAAGAAGTACCACAGAGCAAATTTTCAACCTCAGATTGCTCTGTGAGAAATACCTGCAACACCAGCAAGGCCTTTACCACGTCTTCGTGGACTTCAAGAAGGCATTCGACAGAGTTTGGCACGCAGCCTTGTGGGCAACCATGAGGCTGTACAACATCAATGCCAACCTGATCAGAACCATAGAATGCCTCTACGAAAAGGCGACCAGTGCAGTCTACCATGACAACAACATAGGAGAATGGTTCCGAACGACAGTTGGAGTACGCCAAGGATGCCTGCTCTCCCCCACTCTCTTTAACATCTTCTTAGAGAGAATAATTGCTGACGCACTTGAAGACCATGAGGGAACAGTCAGCATCGGAGGTAGAACAATCACAAACTTGCGTTTGGCCGACGACATTGACGGACTAGCTGGGCAAGAGCAAGAGCTAGTCAGCTTGATAAAACATCTTGATGAGGCCTCCACAGCATATAGCATGCAGATCAGTGCAGAGAAAACCCAGTTGATGACAAATAATACCAATGGCATCAGCACTGACATTACCATAGACAACAAGAAACTTGAGACCGTCCATAGATTTAAATATCTGGGAGCTATAGTATCAGATGAAGGGTCAAAGCCCAAGGTACTTTCCAGGATTGCCCAGACCACAGCTGCAATGACCAAGCTAAAAGTCATCTGGAACGACAAGAATATCGCAATCGGCTCCAAGATCAGACTGATGCGTTCCCTGGTCATGTCAATATTTTTGTATGCATGCGAAACATGGACCATAATAGCAGACATTGAAAGAAGGATACAGGCAATGGAGATGAGATGCTTCCGCAAACTCCTTGGTATCTCGTACAAAGATCATATAACCAATAAGGAAGTGAAAACCCGAATCGAAAACGCCATCGGGCCGTATGAAGACCACCTGACCTCAGTGAAAAGATGCAAACTGAGGTGGTACGGGCACGTCACACGATCATCTGGACTGGCCAAGACCGTCTTGCAGGGAACAGTTCAGGGAGGGAGACGAAGAGGCAGACAGAGAAAAAGATGGGAACACAATATCAGAGAGTGGACTGGCCTTGAATGGAATATCATTATGCGGAAAGCTGAGGACCGTGAGGAGTGGAGGAAGTTGGTTGCAAAATCTTCAGTGGTGCCCCAACGGTCAACCAGACTACGGGACTGATGCTGATGATGATGATATGTATATATATATATATATATGTGTATGTGTGTGTGTGTGTGTGTGTATCTATTTCTATTTATCTACCTGTCTGTCTGTCTGTCTGTCCGTCTGTCTGTCTGTCTAGTTAGATAGATAGATAGACAGATGGATAGATAGGCAGACAGATAGACAGACAGATAGATAAATATGTATGTATAGATAGAAAGATAGAAAGATAGATACATACATACATACATACATATATACATACATGCATACATAGATAAATAGATACATAGATATATAGATATACGCATACATAGATTGATAGAGAGATAGAGAGATAGATAGATAGATGTTTGTGTGTGTGTGTGTGTGTGTTGTGTGTGTGTGTGTGTGTGTGTGTGTGTGTGTGTGTGTGTGTGTGTGTGTGTGTGTGAATAAAACATGACTACATCTTTTGTCTGTACATACAAGAGATTATCACCGGCAGAATGATGCTGACAGTTTACACAGAGAAATAAGTTTCATCTGAAGAGCTGTGTCAAAGTTACGTTGTTGCCACTATTCCTGTTCTTATTGCTATTGTTGCTGTTGCTGCGTTTGTTATTGTAGGTGGTAATGGTGGTGGTGGTACCAGTGTGTCCGCTACTGTTACATCACATTCCGTGGCTGGATAATTGCCGAACTAATTTTTTGACCATGAATCATTCGGATTTCACTACTCCTTAGTGTTTTTGAAGACGTGATACAAGGAAACAGACAGCTCATCAGCTTTAGGAATTCCTTTCTGAACCTGCTGCCTGTCAGACAGTACAGATAAAAGTTCAATGAATAGTTGAAATAGCCGATACATCTGATACGATCCGTTATAAACATCCCTAATATTTTATCTTCCATTCCCTCCTTGCTCTCAATAAACTAATGGACTATCACATCCCAAACGACACGAGGCAGGGTGAAGACAATGAAGGACACAGACACAACCAGAGCTGTAAGAGTGATGGAATTCACTTTCTTCTCTCTGTCCACCTGCTGTCGGTGTGTAGTAACAAATGAATCACCAGCTTCCGTCAATGACGTTCTTAACTTTACCACAAGCACCATGTTGCTTGTCACTAGACAGATGAACGGTGGTACTGAAGATATTACAAGGTCGATTTGGGGCCACAAGTAAATAAAAAATGCCAGGTAATATTTCTTGAAAGTACAAAACCCACCTGATATTTCATATCCATAAAGAATGTGACAGCAAGCCATACTGATAACTATGACGACACTCACAATGATGGCCCAGGATGTCTTGGCTGTACATATCACATTCACACGATGTGGCCACACCACAGACAAGCCCCTGTGTGTCACCATCACCACCACAAGCCAAGCAGAGCAGTTAGCGGCTGTATATGTGAGGAATTGACCAACTTTACATATGACGTCCTGAAGGTTAGGAAAGACAATACCTGTTACCATTATGATTGAGCTCTGAAGTGGTCCTAAGACAATAAAACAGAGATCAGACACAGCTAGACACAGGAAATAACGGTCCAAGGAGGAACGTTTGTCTTTCAATCGATGAATAATAACGATAGTCATCACGCTGACAAACACACCCAGGACAGAACTGAAAGTTGAACACATAAGCAAGACTTGTCCTATCAATATGGTTAATGGCATGGAGTCAAAGTCATAAATGTAAGTTGAGGAGATAGAATCACCTGTTGTGATGTTGGACATAGTCATGATCAAGTGTGTTACATGTCTTTTACACATTTTCCTGGAGGCAAATCAGCTTTTTATGAAATATACAGTCAGTGGACACTGAAAATATTGTGGTAGTTGTGTCTGTTTTCAGTATAGGTTTATTCAAAATAATCATTGGTTATATTGCCATTTAGAATACAGATTGTGTGGATTGATTAGTAAAAGGTGTGTATGAAATCAGAATGACCACACGCAACATCTATTAACAGCTAGAGTAGTAAACATCCTCAATATGAAATTCTGACATCCAGACTTTTCCTAACACAAGCAAAATGAACACATCGAGCATGTACAGTTTTCATAAATTATACAAAGCAATCATTGTTATACGACAATGGTGGGTATGCTTATAGCCTAAACAGCTAACAGCGGTCATCATCATGTGCCCTGCCATTGGCGATCATGGCCCTCCATACAATTCTATAACTTGTCGGAGCAAGTACATCTCCCACCCTCTCTGTAATCAGCCATCCCGCAAGTCTGTCCCAGGATCTATCTGGTGTTCTCTTTCCCTCTAGCTCTCCTGTTGTGACCTGGTTCTTTAATTTCTCTTTTCTAAACAAATGTCCTAGAAATGTTGCTTGTCTTTTTTCTAATTTTCTTTATCAATGACCTTATTGTGTCTGCTTCTTTCAAGACTGTCTTATTTGTTATCTTTGCTGACCATGGAACCCTCAACATTCTTCTTAGAAACCACATTTCAGTTGCCTCAATTTTGTTCTGACTTTGCGTGTTGATTGTCCACGCCTCACAATCGTATAACAGTATTGGTTCTATACAAGACCCAAGAACTCTCTTCCTAATGTTAATTGATAGGCATTTGTTGGTAAGAATGCTTTTCGTCTTCTTCAATGCTGTTTTGGCTTGGCCTATTCTGCTGGCTATTTCTGATGTGCATCTACCGTCTGGTGAGTTGACTATTCCCAGATATTGAAATTTACCGTTTTGTCTCAAAGTTGTGCCGTTTGCTGTTACTTAGCGTGAGGGAATTTCTTGTTTTTTACTGATCACCATGACTTGTGTGTTCTTGCTATTTAGCTCCATCCCTTTATTTTGGCTATTTCTATTTGTATTATATTCATAAGGTTTTGTAGGTATCTTTCATATTCTCCATTTAGCATGGTGTCATCTGCGTAGCAAATGATGTTTATCATTTTTCCTCCAACCTTTATCCCAGGGCATTCTTCTAGTTTGCTCAAGATGGTTTTCCCTGTAAAATGAACACAAATCTTGTGACCGAATATAACCCTGCCTGACCCCTCTTTTGATATTTTGGGAAGAGCTTATGTCGTTTTCTATTTTCATTGCTGAAGTTTGTTTTCAATAATATTTCTAATTATTCTGAGTTTTTCCCATCAGTATAGAGCCTTTATAGTTGGTTGATCAATTCTTCACGTCATACCTGATCAAAAGCCTTGGTATAATCTACAAAGCATAAATATAAGTCCTTATTCAACTGGACTGACCTATATATGATAGTTCTTAGAATGCATACGGCATTAACAGGTTCTTTTTGTTTGACAAATCTACACTGTTCTTCTGATATTTATCTTTATTCCTTGTCCTCATCATGATTATTCTTAACAGGACATTTGTTACATGATTCATCAAGCTGATTGCACAATAGAGTTCGCATTCTGTTTCCTTTGGAAGTGCAGTGAAAATTGATTTTTACATATCTTTGGAATTTTTCTGGTGTCGTGAATTTTGTTAGGGGGACTGTTATTTTTTCAATACCAAATTCTTCTAGGGCCTCAATTATTTTTGTAGAAATATTGTTTAGTCCTGTGGGAAAATCTATATCTATCAGATAAAGTTCCAAAAGTAATAGGTTGTAATTTCATGAAAAAGGGAGTTCTTATATGTTTGTTCTTTATATATATATATATATATATATATATATATTATATATATATATATATATATATATACATGTATACATATACTCGTTCTCTCCTTCATAATGTCTCGCATTGACTATTGCAATTCACTCCTGTCTGGTCTTCCTGCCTCCACCATTCACATCCTACAGCGCATTCAAAACAATGCTGTACGCCTTGTACTCAAAAGAAAAAAGCTGACCACATATCTCCTCTCCTGGCACAACTTCACTGGCTCCCTGTATCAAAGCGCATACAGTACAAACTAGACACCATGTGCTACAAAAGCCTCAATAACGCAGCCCCGATTACCTGTCAGCCTACTTGAGATCTATCTTCCCTCACGTACCCTCCGCTCTGCCTCCGATCCTCTGACTTTTCGCTTTCCACGCATTAAGCTCAATACCTATGGTCCACGAGCCTTCTCTGTTTCTGGTCCACTCTCCTGGAACAAACTTCCTCTCTCAGTCCGTCAGCAACCTACTTTTGCCTCCTTCAAGTCCGCTCTCAAAACTCACCTTTTCTCCTCTGCATAAAATCCTAACCTCACTCAACCCCCCTCTGCAGCCTGTCTCCGCTCTGAGGGGAATCACTTTGTTTTAATATATAATTGTATATGATGTGCTCTCTGTGGTTTTCCATTGGTTTTATTCTTGCTTTTATTGCTTTTATTCTTTTCTCCCCATTTGTGGCCATGCATGTGTGTGTGTGTGTGTGTGTGTGTGTGTGTGTGTGTGTGTGTGTGTGTGTGTGTGTGTGTGTGTGTGTGTGTGGTGTGTGTGCGTGCGTGCGTGCGTGTGTGCGTGTGTGTCTTTTCGGCGCTTGGATTTGATTTTGTCGAGATTTGCGCTATATAAATATTGTAATTATTATGTATGCATGTGCGTACGTATGTATGTATGAATGTATGTATGTATACGCTTAGATTTATGTATGTATGTATGCATGTATACGCTCAGCTTAGATTTATGTATGTAAGTATGTAAGCATGTATGTATGCATGTATACGCTCATATGTATGTAGGTATGTATGCATGTATACGCTCAGCGCTTAGATTTGATTTTGTCAAGATTTTGCGCTATATAAATAAAATATATTATTATTATTATTATTTATTATTATTATAGTAAGTCTCTTTACACTGTATATTTCAACGTAGATTTATTCAAGGTTTGATTGTTCCATAAATGATTCATTCTAATATCATAACGATTTTTTTTTCTATTTTGTAATATTTAAGTACCTGTTTCTTTGGCGTCAGATATTTGTCTGACTCTAATACGTGAAATCAATATCCTAGTGCTTGATATATGAATCACTGGAAATCGTCCTACGCCATCTTGTATTGGTAGATTCATAACGCATTGTATTATTTCAAACCATTGCTTACATAATTTATATGTATCTTTCCATGGGGTATGGTATGTGATAGACACTTTTAGAATGATGACTTGAATGTGCAAGTAGGTTTTTGTCGCTGGAATCTTCTAAATGTAGAAACCATGTGTGTGTATATATACATGTACATATATGTATAATATATATATATATATATATATATATATATATATATATATATTGTGTGTGTGTGTGTGTGTGTGTGTGTGTGTGAGGGGTGTGTGGGTGTGGGTATGTTTGTGTTTCTGCGTGTGTGTGTGTACCCATCCCAGACAATTTTCTGAAGTTGTAATGATACATCTGATCTAAGTATTCCACTCCAACTTTCCCTTCACAATGCACCGCTACATGTGAAAGATACAGTCAAACAGATCAATACACGACTCGTAAATAGAAACCTGAAGACAGCCAAATGTTATGTCTCCCACACTTGCCTGAAAGATGTAGTCAATAAAGTTAACTTCGCTTACTAACGGCACTGCTTGTGTGATACGACGTCGGTATGACAACTACATGGCAGATAACAGATACGATACAAAGGAAAGTGGTGATACTGTGGTCTGATGCTACAGTTCTTAACCCGACATAAAGTTCCCAGAACTAACTGAGTGTTTCTAATCCTTTGGATCTCTGTTTTTCTCAGTAGTAACTTCAGTTTTTGATTTCTTTTGCCACCTCCGTGATAATGGTAACTTCCATGTCAATGTTTGTGGTGTTACCATTGGAACAGCAAGATGGCAGTTATAAACACCATGGGGTAGGGAGGCACTCATTATGTCTGGTTTCATGGCTACACACACATTCTTGACACTCACAGGTCTACAACAAGACTCTACCAATGTGATCCAAACTCGGTAACAGAAATAGTTTGGGGATTTTAATAGAGAAAGAAAAGTGGAAAACTAAATCATATTGTTCTGATCAGAAGAGCAAATGGGCATTAACATTCTCAAAAAAATTACATTTTCATTCCTTCAAACTGTCTTCAAGACTGATGAAAATTAGACATAAATCCAATAGGTAAAATCTCAAGACCTTATGAACGCACAGGATTTATGTGCAGGCTTAAGGCTTATGCCATGTTCGTTTTTTTATCTTGTCCGTCACCAAGCATCATCAGTATCGGTGTGTGTAGGAGTTATTGTGTGAACGTAGACATTACATTGAGGAACTCATACTGAAACTGAACATCGGTTGGACAAAAGATAAGAAAGCAAAATGCATGATAACTGGGTAATCTCTGAAATTTGTCAGATTATGATATGCTTTGCATGCAGATACATACATTACTTATATTCATAAACACTAGGTAACAGAGAAATCAAAACACGCCATAACAATTGACGAACACCATAGAAAAAAACCCAAGTTTACTCATTTTTTTATAATGAATCAAATAAATCGGTTATGTTTATTGTGCACACAGCCATGTTGTCGTATAATGGCCAGTAAGAAAGGACGTGTGAAGCACTCTAACAAAAAGAGAGAGGGAGAGAGAGAGAGAGGAGGGAGAGAGGAGAGAAGAGGGGGAGGAGGGAGAGAAAGAACGAGAGAGAGAGAGAGAGAGAGAGAGAGAGAGAGAAGAGAGAGAGAAGAGAGAGAGAGAGAGAGAGAGAGAGAGAGAGAGAGAGAAGGGGACGAAAGAGAGAGAGAGAGAGAGAGAAAGAGAGAGAAGAGAGAGAAGAGGAGAGAGAGAGAGAGAGAGAGAGAGAGAGAGGAGAGAGAGAGAGAGAAGGGGAGAGAAAGAAGAAGAGAGAGAGAGAGAGAGAGAGAGAGAGAGAGAGAGAGAGAGAGAGGAGAGAAAGACGAGAAAAGAGAGAGAGAGAAAGACAGAGAGAGAGAGAGAAAAGGGAGAGAGAGAGAGAGAGAGAAGAGAGAGAGGAGAGGGGAGAGAAAGAACGAGAGAGAGAGAGAAGAGAAAGAGAGAGAAAGAGAAAGAGAGAGAGTGAATGGCAATGCTTAAAGAAAAAAAACATGCCAAATAAACTCCTTCATAGCCTGCATGCAGTTGAAGTCCATGACCAATGGTATTTATAATATATTTGTGTACATTGTTTTGTTACCACAGATAATACAGTAGTTTTTTTTTTCAATTTTTAGATAATACAGTAGGGTTGAATTGACTTGAATTGAAAGAAATCTTCTGTTTTCAGAGAGCCTAAGTCAGAAACAAAACACATAAAAAAGATGTTTCTCCATCTGACTCTTTCACTTTGAAAGTATTTCATAAAATGTCTGCAGGTGTGTGCAGACCTGCTAGTTCCTAAACCCCTGTCATGTGTATATGTGTGCTCTCTACTGATGGAAACCAGTTCCACATCTTTAACGGAATAGTTGCTTGAAAAGTAAATCAAAACTCCTAGTTTGGTTTGGATATTTTTCCTATATTTTTATTTGATTGTTTATTTGTTTTTTTTGTTTCATTGTTTATTTCTTTATTTTCTTCTGGTAGCTTACAACCACGCTTTTCGACGTGTTCTGCAAATCCAAAGTGGATTATGTAATCACTATGAAATGTAAAAGATATATATTTCATGGTGGGATCATTACACATGTTCCTACAAACTTTACACAAGCCTCGTGAACCAACCATCTCATTCATTTCAAGAAACAACGTTGTCAGTATGTAGTAGTCTCATTTTTACAGGAACAGCACTGGTTGATGGTCGCTGCCACGTGTGTTCAATGTCTCTGCACTCATTAGTGAGCTTTGTTTAGGAGAGATGAGTGCTATATCAATAGTGCTGTCTGTGTCTCCTTGGCTTGCACCCATATGGGTTGGTGACATTGTTGTGACTGGGCTGAGCTTGGGTATTAGTACCATTCTGATCCCACACTGCAGATCTTGCATTTGAGATCGCCACATACCACAGTAATTCCTACTTTATAATAATAATAATAATTACAATATTTATATTGCGCAAAATCTTGATAAAATCAAATCTAAGCGCTGAAACAGACACACACGCACGCACGCACACACACGCACGCACACACCCCCACGCACACACACACACACACACACACACGCATGGCTATAAATGGGGAGAAAGAATAAAAGCAATTGAAAATTATAGAGAACATATTATATACAATTATATATTACAATGTGATTCCCCTCCATTAGTTTCTTCTAGGAAGTTCCACGTTGTTTTTGAGGTACAGGTTCCTGGGTGTACATAACCATTGATGGGTACAAGGTTTTTGTTTTTTCATTTGTCACTTGAGGCTTATGCCCAGCAGTTCACATGAAAGAGTACACCATCGTTCTAGGTCTGACATGGTCACTTTATCTTTTAGGTTCTTTTGGAGGACTATAGCCAGCCTTCTACCATCACGCTTCTGAATCACTATGAAATCTTCAAAGTCTATTGGTTTTACTTGAAGCGTTCCAGTTTCTTGTAGACACAGTATATCAAAGTCATATGTTAATTACTCAATGTTTAGCATCCTCTCCATCTGAAAATGAAAATATTGAAATGCCTAGTATGGCTCGTCAACATGGACAAAAAGAAATGTTTCCCGACCTGATTATTTTACCTCTGAAATCTTTACATAGACAAAATAAATTTGCAAAGCCCTTTAAATTGTCTTCGGGTGTACGCAGACCTGCTAATGCCTAACCTGCTTTAGTGTTTATACGCACACAGACCATAAAACATGTACACTAAAAATCTCTGTGTTGTATGTTCAGCTGTGTGGTCATTCAGTTCTAACCACAGTGGCTGGGTGGTGAAGTCATACGTTTTAATTTGCAATTCTCCAGAGTGATAACTTACGTAACATGTGTGTGGGGGTGTTTTTAATCTCCAGACCACTTTTCAAATTGCAGAATTCATCTCTCTTCCCCTTTCACACCATATTTGGGTTCTGTCTACGCCGACTGTCTCCCTACTCTCCTCCCATTCATCACTGACATCATCAACACTTCTCTTCAAACTGGAACTGTCCCAGATTCTTTCAAGTCTGCTATTGTTCACCCTCTCCTCAAGAAACACAATTTAGATCCAAATGAACTGAAAAATTACCGGCCTATCTCTAATCTCTCTTTCTTGTCAAAACTCCTTGAAAAAGTCGTCCTCAACCAGCTGAACTCTCACCTGTCTGCCAACAATCTCCTCAATCCTTTCCAGTCAGCCTACCACCAATGCCATAGCACTGAAACTGCCCTACTACACATTCTCAACAATCTCCTCCTTGCAACTGATACTGGCAAAGTCTCTCTCCTCACACTCCTTGATCTGTCTGCAGCCTTTGATACCATTGATCATGGTATTCTCCTTTCTAGACTTCATCATACTTTTGGCATCTCTGACATTGCTCTGTCTTGGTTCACTTCATACCTATCAAACAGAAAACAAACCGTTCTCATCAATGGCACTTACTCTCAACCTGCATACCTGACCTGTGGTGTTCCACAAGGATCTGTCCTTGGCCCTGTTCTTTTCACTCTTTACACCTCCCCCCTGTCCACCATCACCAACTCCCATTCTATAAAACCCCACTTCTATGCTGATGACACCCAACTTCAAGACAGTGACTCATCTGATAATATACAGCGCCTGTTGACTCGCACCACTGAGTGTTACTCGGACATTAAGAACTGGATGACACACAATAGACTTCAGCTTAATGATGACAAAACAGAAGCTATCCTCATTGGCACCCGTCAGAAACTTTCTCAGCTGCCTCCTCTTTCTCTCCCATTATGTAACACATCAGTCCCAATTTCTGATTCAGCTAAAAACCTTGGTGTCTGCATTGACTCTACCCTCTCCATGAACAACTTTGTTTCTCAAACTGCCAGATCCTGCTACTATCATCTCCATCGTATAAAGCTGATCAGGAAGTATCTCTCTGTCGAAACAACTGCAAAACTCGTTCTCTCCTTCATAATGTCTCGCATTGACTATTGCAATTCACTCCTGTCTGGTCTTCCTGCCTCCACCATTCACATCCTACAGCGCATTCAAAACAATGCTGCACGCCTTGTACTCAAAAAGAAAAAAGCTGACCACATATCTCCTCTCCTGGCACAACTTCACTGGCTCCCTGTATCAAAGCGCATACAGTACAAACTAGATACCATGTGCTACAAAAGCCTCAATAACGCAGCCCCGATTACCTGTCAAGCCTACTTGAGATCTATGTTCCCTCACGTACCCTCCGCTCTGCCTCTGATCCTCTGACTCTTCGCTTTCCACGCACTAAGCTCAATACCTATGGTCCACGAGCCTTCTCTGTTTCTGGTCCACTTTCCTGGAACAAACTTCCTCTCTCAGTCCGTCAGCAACCTACTTTTGTCTCCTTCAAGTCCGCTCTCAAAACTCACCTTTTCTCTCCTGCATAAAATCCTAACCTCACTCAACCCTCCCCTCTGCAGCCTGTCTCCGCTCGGAGGGAATCACATGGTTATAATATATAATTGTATGCTATGCTCTCTATAATTTTCC
>CM060308.1:104377917-104392917 GCA_030674185.1 Monoplex corrugatus | reverse complement strand
TTTCTATGTCTCCCTCTTTTTCACGCCTTTCTTTCCCTCTGTGTCTTGAAATGATAGGAATGGATGGAAAAGAGATATCGACTTGAGGAAAGAACAGATAGTTTCTGTTCCGGTTTTAGTTTCGGTTTTCTCAAGATAGTATCTCAAAGGCTGGAAATAAATTCTATAAGCTGTTCTAGATAGTCCATAGAAACCACAGAATTCCATCAACCCAAGTACACAGGACCCACTGCCAACACCCCACCCCGCCACGGCCACAAAACGTCTCTCAGTCCTTCTCCTCCACCCCATTAAAAGACCAATGTATAGGCCTACCTCACACATGCAGCCACATACCATGGTAATCCTACTGAATAAAGAACAATGAAATAAGATGAAATAATATTCCCTATACATACATACTTCCTCTCCCTCATTTGTACAATCGACTCTTTTTTCTCTTTGAATTTATGCATGGCTGTCTCCCCGTCTCTGTCTCTTCCCCCTCTGACGGTAGGTTCCTTCCTAAGGTGGGCCACATGTTACTGTTGTTGTTATCTTTAGTGGGGGTGGGGGGTGGGGGACATGTTTCGAGTTACGTCCCCGCATGCAACAACACTCTGGTGGTGTCAGCCTAGTGTTTCATGGTATTGTTCTCAGCCTTACCTCCCCATTTCAAGACCTTGCCAGTGCATAGGGATTTTTGCAGGCTCAAAGAGCATACAATAAAATTACTGTCAGATTTTAGTGAAGCATACATGAAATGTCCGAGTGTAACTACTACCTCATGAACAAATTCTGAACTCCAAACTTTCTCCCCATCTCTCTCTCTCCTTTTCTATCATTTCCCTCCATCCTCCAATATGCCAGCAAGAATCAATTATGCCCATTTTGCGGTGGTTTAGAAAATTAAATATACTTGCTGTTTCTCTGTAAAAATATAGATATATCAAGGGCAAATACATTAAAAATATTTAAAAGAGAAATGGTCGAGGTTGTATCATGTGTAAAGATTTATTGTATAATCAAACGATTAGAATTACGAGAGATGTTGTCATGTGTCTATTTCATTCACTTACAGCCAAGACAAAACCATTTACGAACTACACAGCTGACAATCATTATTTCCATAAAGCATTCAGTCAGTGTTCCTGTGCCATTTGTTTGCCCAACATCAAGCACTCTCTCTCTCTCCCTTCCTCCCTCTCTCTGTATCCCTCTCTCCCTTTCTTTCTCTCTCGGTTATTTCCATGTCATTATCATTCTGTGATGTCTGTTCATAACAACCCAAAACGTTACTTTATTTCAGGCTACAGGATTCTGCGCAGTGTTGCCTTAGAGACAGCCCCAGTGTTTTTGTGATTGATGCTCGCGTTTTTTCTTTCATAGTGGATTTTTAGTCAAGTTTGTTGGAAAAGGTATGCTTTTAAGTTCCCGGGGTCTTTCAGTGCTTGTTGTAGTACTGTTGTGCCACTCTTTTTCCCCATTTATAGCCATTTGTATGTGTGTGTGCATTTGTGTGCATGCGTGCGTATGTGTATGTTCAGCGCTTAGATTTGATTTATATCAAGATTTTGCGCTATATAAATATTGTAATTATTATTATTATTATTATTACACTCTCATAGAGACACAGAGAGAAAGAGGAAAAGAGACAAGAAACTATACAATGTCACAGTATATTTTAATTAATCTCACTCTTCTGTGAAAAACAAACAATCAAAAAACAAACAAACAAACAAACAAACAGATGAATGGAAACAATAGAGACCTGCAGCACATATTCAGCCCCTCTTTGCTCGGTGAAAGGCCAT
This sequence comes from Monoplex corrugatus, assembly GCA_030674185.1. Lineage (NCBI taxonomy): Eukaryota > Metazoa > Mollusca > Gastropoda > Littorinimorpha > Ranellidae > Monoplex > Monoplex corrugatus. Next base: position 104,391,124 of record CM060308.1, on the reverse strand, counting down.
CGTGTGGCGTCAGAAGCTGGGAATTGTGATTGTCCAGTCAGTGGTGAGGCATTATTGTTCTGGATCCCTCTAGCAGTAACGGCTGTTTCTTCTTAACTTTCACCTGCAACTTGGCTGATGTCTTCAAAGAATAAGACCCGAGGACTGCAGGGAAAGTCTAGATGACAACTGAGGCAGCAAACTTGGGATCCGTTTGGAGGTATGTCAGGTCTGGCTGGGAGGCGGGGTAAACTGTGTCTGGAGCATTGTGTCTGACCCCTTTTGCGACCAAAGAAACATACCTGTGTTTGTGATAAGGCAACGTTTGGAGCTACCGACGTCTTGTGTCAAGACCGTAGCAAGTGGAGTAGAGCTGGCAACATTTTGAACTGGCAGCTGGCTGGCCGTTCGACCATAAATGCCCTCAGAAAAAAACATGAAATCACCCTTGCAAGATTAACTACAAACTGTAAAACAAACCTTGACACAGGTTGTTAAACTTAAAAACCTGGAACGATCATTTCATCAGACAGCAAATGGCACAACCTTGACACAGATTGTTAAACTTAAATACCTGGGAACGATCATTTCATCAGACGGCAGATGCACAACAGAAATTGCCGGCAGAATCGGCCAAGCCAAAACAGCATTCAAGAAGATGACAAGCATTATTACCAACAAATGCCTATCAATTAACATCAGGAAGAGAGTTCTTGAATGCTATATAGAACCAATACTGTTGTACGGATGTGAGGCATGGACAGTCAACAAGGAAAACCAGAACAAGATTGAGGCAGCCGAGATGTGGTTTCTAAGAAGAATGTTGAGAGTTCCATGGAAGGCAAAGAAAATAAACGAGACAGTCTTGATGGAGGCAGACACAAGGTAGAAAGAAACTCTAGGGAGAGCTAGACAACAGAAGGTCTTCAGAGAAGTAACCCCCTTTAAACAAGTGTTTCGGCCCTGAATTCCTTACACTCTCGGGGGGCCGGGCCACATCCAGGTCATGACTCCTGGATGCCCTTCTGCTGTTGTCTATTTTTTTTTTTTTTTCCCACGCCCGGGAGCGAACCTGGGCGATTCTGCGCTTCAGAACTGCGGTACGCGGTCTTACCAATGTGCTAACGGGGCACACATCATCTGTAGGGAATTTAATCCTTATGAAGTTCACTTTTTTGGTTCCTCCTTGCCCAGATCCAGCTTGAGCTCCTTTCTGCTGCCTCTGCCATCGCTTTAAGGGCTCTAGTCCTCTTCTTCCCAGAAATGGCGAGTTGTTTCATGAGATCATAAGCGGAGGTGCCCACAAACCCTCTTGCCCCGACCTCTATGGCGAAGATTTTGACCCGCAGACCTGCTTTCTTCAGGGTGCTTGCAAGACCGGCGTATTTTTCGGTCTTGTAGATATGTGCTTCTTCCATTCTGCTTTCGTATGGCACAGTGAGTTCTATCAGAATCACTTGTTTCGAGGAGTCAGAGTGGAGAGCGATGTCTGGTCTCATGCCTGTCTTGCTGATGACATCTGGGTAATTTCTCCACTCTGGGAGGTCTGCTGTACACTCCCAGTCGACTGCTCCATCCAGAAGACCCTTTGGCAATGTGCTGGTTGTCATAGCACTTTCGGGCCAGACCTGTTTCCCTCCTGCTTTGTAGAACGTTGTCATAGCAATTGGTGCATTTGGGGTCATGGTTTTTTCGCTAACCACATCTGTGATCACTTTCAGAACTTGGTTGTGCCTCCATGTATACCTTCCTTGGGCTAGCGCTACTTTGCAAGAGCTTAGGACATGTTCCACTGTTTGTTTCTTCTGACAGAGCGGACATGCTGGGTCGTCTGATTTCCCCCATTTCACTAAGTTTGCATTCGAGGGGAGCAGGTCATATACAGATCTGAGGAGGAAGCTTATCCTTAGAGGAGCCATGTGCCACATATCGTTCCAGCTGAGACTTCTTTGGAGTGCACTGTCCCATGTTGTCCATTGCCCCTGTTGACCTTGCTGGACTGCCTTCTGCACTCTTTTGACATCTTCTTCTTCCTTCAACTCCTGTATGATCATGTCTCTTTTTCCTTCCCTTTGGCTTTGGACCACCACTGCATTTTTGTTGCTCCCAGTCCCTGTCTGTTGGTTTGCGTGTGTCCAATTATTTCTTTGATGCTGAGGTTTCTCTTGGCATTGTTTACAGCCTCTTGGACTTTCCACTTTCTGCCAGTTCTCAGCTTTGGATGAACTGATCTCACGATATTGTCTTCCGATTCCTCCAGCATGCTCAACAGTCTTGCTTTTCCAACTTTGTATTCCTCCACTATGGATTTGAGAGGTAGCTTCAGCATTGCTTGACGACAGTAGAATGCAACATCAGTGAGACCAGGTGGGACACCGAGCCATTTTCTTGTGTATTTGTTGATTTTGGCTTCCATTGCTTCGACTGTGCTGGTGCAAATGTCATAGATTAGCAGTGGCCACAGCAGCTTTGGTATCAGCATGAACTGTAGACACCAGACTTTGTATTTGCCTGGCAGTCCGCAGTTATCTATTTTCTTCAGGCCTTCTTCTGCTGTTTGCTTGGTTTCACATCCCCTTTGTGTGTCTTTCAGGGAGTCATCATACCATCTTCCGAGACTTTTTACTGGCTCTTCTGTGACAGTGGGGATGGCTTGGTTGGCTACCATGAATTTGACTGAATCTGCCACTTTTCCTTTTCGCAGTGAGAGACTTCGGGATTTCTTAGGTTTGAACCTCATTCTTGAAGAGGCCACCAGCTCATCCAGCTGCTTTATGATTTGGTGTGTCTCTTCCTCATCCGTGGACAAGACTGTTGTGTCATCCATGAAAGCTTTCAGAGGAGGCATCTGGTATCCATCTCCCAGATTCACTGGACCTGAACTCTTCATTGCAGCTTTCAAGATGACTTCCATTGCCAACACGAACAGTATGGGAGAGATTGCACAGCCCATTGCAATGCCCACCTCTAGGTCTATCCAGTCCGTGGTGTATTCTTTGGTAGAGAACCGCATTGAGAACCCTTGGAAATACTTCCTCAGCATTGTTCGGATGTTTTCTGGGATGTGATACATTTCAAGAGCCAGCTGGATCATATCGTGTGGAACTGATCCATATGCATTCGCCAGATCAAGCCAAACTACGTCAATGTCTCTCTTGTCTGTTCTTGCTTTTTGGATGGCATCCCAAATCAACGTGGCATGTTCCAAGCATCCAGGCATTCCTGGTATGCCTCCCTTTTGGACTGACATATCCAGATACTTGTTTTCAGTCAGGTATTTTGTCAATCTTGCTGCCATAACAGAGAAGAAGATTTTCCCCTCGACGTTCAGAAGTGATATTGGCCTGAACTGATTGATGCTGCTGGAGTTCTGCTCCTTCGGAATGTACACTCCTTCAGCTCTCATCCATTGGTCGCTGATCTTCTGGTTCCTCCATGCTGATCGAATCATCTTGTGGAGCCACTCGAGCACTTTTGGGCATTTCTTGTAGAGCAGGTATGGTATTCCGTTTGGTCCAGGTGCTGACTTGGCTCTGGCTTTCTTTACTACGTTCTTCACTTCATCCAGTGTTGGTGGTTTGTTATTGAATTTTCCTTCTGGCGCTGCAGGCCAAACCAGATTCTGGATTTCAAGTGGTGCCTCGCGCTGAGAATCGGAATATGTTTCCCTGAGATGCTGCTCTAGGGTTTCCTTGCCCACTGTGAGAGTCCCTGATTTGGGTTGTTCAAACAGCTTTCTTGCAAAGTCAAAGGGATCTTTGAAGAAACGATCTTGAGTCTTCTTCTTTTTGCTCTTTCTTCGCCTTGCTGATTCCACTTTGCTGAGAGCATTGTGTTTGGCCTTCAGATCTTTCCAGAGTTCCAGGAGCCCTTGCTTTTCGAATTCTGAGGCAGTTTTCATTCGCTTTTTAAGCTTCCTTTTCTCCCTCCGGATGCTCTCCATCTGTTGCTGTCTTCTGGATTTCTGGGGAGGCGTTTTTGTCTTTGGCTGCTTCACTCCATAAGTGTCCCTGCAGATAGAGTATATGATGTCTCCGTATGTGTCAAATTTGTGTTCCAGCGTACTGTTCCCTATTAGCGCATTCAGCTTAAGGACAAGTTCCTCATCTAATTTCTCCCATTGTTCTTTTGCACCGGCAGGCGGCAAATTGAGTTTTCCACGTTTGGCGTTAAGAGCTTGTGCAAACTCCGCATCAGAACCGTCAGCGTGGATGTCCTTGGCACTATGGTTTAATTCCTGGCCTTGGTCATCCAACGTCTCACCTGCTATCGCAGTGCGCTGCTGCTGGTTCGTATGTGTCTTCAAACAGCCCATTTTTGTCCTGTGGATCTTCATGCCGCGTTTGGTGGTGAATCTCCTTCCACACGCACACGGAAATTCCAACGGGTCATTAATCATGGTCCGTTGTGCGTTTCCAGTCGTGATGGAGTCAGTGCCGATGGATTCATCATTCTCTCCCCCTTTCGGTGAATCCTGGGAGCATCTTTCATTTAAAGAACTCGTGGCATGTTATCAAAGGCAAGGTGGGAAGCCAACCCACAAAGCCCGCAGATCTAGTCTTTCCCAGTGTCCTTCGGTCTTTCCCGAATGTCCTCCGAACTATTCCCGGAAGTCAATGGATTGACCATGTGCAGGTAGAAAGAAACTCTAGGGAGAGCTAGACAACAGAAGGTCTTCAGAGAAGTAACCCCCTTTAAACAAGTGTTTCGGCCCTGAATTCCTTACACTCTCGGGGGGCCGGGCCACATCCAGGTCATGACTCCTGGATGCCCTTCTGCTGTTGTCTATTTTTTTTTTTCCCACGCCCGGGAGCGAACCTGGGCGATTCTGCGCTTCAGAACTGCGGTACGCGGTCTTACCAATGTGCTAACGGGGCACACATCATCTGTAGGGAATTTAATCCTTATGAAGTTCACTTTTTTGGTTCCTCCTTGCCCAGATCCAGCTTGAGCTCCTTTCTGCTGCCTCTGCCATCGCTTTAAGGGCTCTAGTCCTCTTCTTCCCAGAAATGGCGATTGTTTCATGAGATCATAAGCGGAGGTGCCCACAAACCATCTTGCCCCGACCTCTATGGCGAAGATTTTGACCCGCAGACCTGCTTTCTTCAGGGTGCTTGCAAGACCGGCGTATTTTTCGGTCTTGTAGATATGTGCTTCTTCCATTCTGCTTTCGTATGGCACAGTGAGTTCTATCAGAATCACTTGTTTCGAGGAGTCAGAGTGGAGAGCGATGTCTGGTCTCATGCCTGTCTTGCTGATGACATCTGGGTAATTTCTCCACTCTGGGAGGTCTGCTGTACACTCCCAGTCGACTGCTCCATCCAGAAGACCCTTTGGCAATGTGCTGGTTGTCATAGCACTTTCGGGCCAGACCTGTTTCCCTCCTGCTTTGTAGAACGTTGTCATAGCAATTGGTGCATTTGGGGTCATGGTTTTTTTCGCTAACCATATCTGTGATCACTTTCAGAACTTGGTTGTGCCTCCATGTATACCTTCCTTGGGCTAGCGCTACTTTGCAAGAGCTTAGGACATGTTCCACTGTTTGTTTCTTCTGACAGAGCAGACATGCTGGGTCGTCTGATTTCCCCCATTTCACTAAGTTTGCATTCGAGGGGAGCAGGTCATATACAGATCTGAGGAGGAAGCTTATCCTTAGAGGAGCCATGTGCCACATATCGTTCCAGCTGAGACTTCTTTGGAGTGCACTGTCCCATGTTGTCCATTACCCCTGTTGACCTTGCTGGACTGCCTTCTGCACTCTTTTGACATCTTCTTCTTCCTTCAACTCCTGTATGATCATGTCTCTTTTTTCCTTCCCTTTGGCTTTGGACCACCACTGCATTTTTGTTGCTCCCAGTCCCTGTCTGTTGGTTTGCGTGTGTCCAATTATTTCTTTGATGCTGAGGTTTCTCTTGGCATTGTTTACAGCCTCTTGGACTTTCCACTTTCTGCCAGTTCTCAGCTTTGGATGAACTGATCTCACGATATTGTCTTCCGATTCCTCCAGCATGCTCAACAGTCTTGCTTTTCCAACTTTGTATTCCTCCACTATGGATTTGAGAGGTAGCTTCAGCATTGCTTGACGACAGTAGAATGCAACATCAGTGAGACCAGGTGGGACACCGAGCCATTTTCTTGTGTATTTGTTGATTTTGGCTTCCATTGCTTCGACTGTGCTGGTGCAAATGTCATAGATTAGCAGTGGCCACAGCAGCTTTGGTATCAGCATGAACTGTAGACACCAGACTTTGTAGATCACTAATAAGGAAGATTAGGAAAAGACAGGCAACATTTATAGGCCATTTTATGAGGAAGGGGGATTTGGAGCACCTGGTCACAATGGGAAAGCTGGAGGGAAAGAGAGCACCGGGTAGACCCAGGGAGAAAATGCTGGACGGACTTGCAGAGTGGCCGGGGACAATCAGGGTGGGGGAGATACTAGGGGCAACGAGAGATAGAGACAGATGGAAGTCCATGATTGCCAACGCCATGCGGCAGGGCACCTGATGATGATGATGATGATGACCATTACTTCAGTTTTCCTGCTGTTTAGTTCCAACCCCTTACCTTTGCTTTCTATTTCTAGTGTATTAACAAGGTTTTGTTGGTCCCTTTCATTTTCTACAATTAGCACGGTGTCATCTGCGTATCGAATGTTGTTTATCATTTTCCCTCCAACCTTTAATCCAGGGTCTTCTTCTAGGTTTCTCATGATGTTTTCACTGTAAAGTGAAAACAGATCTGGTGCAAAACACAAACCCTGTCTGACTCCTCTTTTGATGTTTTGGAAAGAGCTTACATTGTTTTCTATTCTCATTGCAGCTGTTTGTTCCTGGTACATATTTCTGATTATTCGTAGATCTTTTCCATCAACATTGAGTCTCTCCAGTTGGTTGATCAATTCATCGTGTCTTACCCGATCGAAAGCCTTGGTGTAGTCAACAAAGCATAAATACAAATCCTTATTCATCTCAGTTGACCTCTCTATTATACATGCAGTTCTTAGGATGTACATGGCATTAATAATTCCTTTCCCTTCCACAAATCCACACTGTTCTTCTGCTATTTCTCTTTTGATTCTATTCCTTGTCCTCATCATGATTATTCTTAACAGGATTTTTGTTATATGACTCATCAAACTGATTGTCCGACGGAGTTCGCATTCTATAACCCCTGTATTCTTTGGAAGTGTAAATGTACACACACACACACCACATATATATATATATATATATATATATATATATATATATATTGGATTTTCATGTTGAAACTATATTTTCATTATTATTATTATAAAGCTTCCTTGTATAGTGTCTTCTCCAGATAGATATGTGTGTGTTTGTGTGTGTGTGTGTGTGTGTGTGTGTGTGTGTGTGTGTGTGTGTGTGTATGTGTGTGTGTGTGTGTGTGTGTGTGTGTTGTGTTGTGTGTGTGTGTGTGTGTCTGTGCATATACAATATACATATATATATACATATATATAAATCTATCTATCTATCTATATATATATATATTATATATATATATATATATATAATATACATATGTATATATATATATATGTGTGTATGCATATGTACATATGTATATATACATATAGATACAAATGTATTATAATATATATATATATATATATATATATATATATATAGAGAGAGAGAGAGAGAGAGAGAGAGAGAGAGAGAGAGAGAGAATAGTGGATTTCCATGATCAAACTATATTTTTGTTATTATCATTATAAAGTTTCCTTGTATAACGTTCTTGCCCACACTTATTTTGACTCACTACACATTACAGTTAATCAGACTTTTCAGTGGAGCACAGAGAACTCAAGCGTTAAGGTGGGCTGACAACAGTCTGTTGTTGTCACGCATTTTGCATAAACCTGTACACTAGGTAGGGCCTCAAGACTTTGCCAGCACAAATGGCTTATGTGAAGATTTGGGTTATGTCATGATCACTTTGGCTCTTCTTCATCACATGGCAACAGTGGCATCAATGCATGTGGAATTTATTCCGAGCATGGAGACATTATCTTGGGAAATTGAAACTGAAACATTCTGAGTCGTTGGTGGATGCCTATGTTACATATATACATGTTTTTATAAGTCACCAAACATTGATATGACTCACAGGATCTTTGATGTGCTTATTTGATATTTTACATGTTCTTACACATGGAGGGCGCTTAAGCACTAACAGATCTGCTCCCATGTTGGACTTGGAAAAATATCCATCCTTTCCCCTCTATGAGGATCGAACCCACAGCCTTTCGGTTGGAAGTTCGACGTTTACCCACCTGACAGTCATGTCGTCTATTCAAGAGAAGAAAAAAAAACCACTTGGCTGTTATTGTCTGTTTTGTTTTATGTACTCTTCATGGAGGCTACGTTTACCGCCTCATTTGAAAGACTAGCACCCAGACCGCTACTCTGGTCTGGTAGAGTGGGTAGAAAGTAGTCTTCAAGGAGAATCGGTACATGGCTTCTTGTTTCCCAGGGAAAGACTTTAACTCTTTCAGCACTGAGGCACTACTGTACTGATTATAAAATGCAACAGCCACGTAAAGAAACAAGGATGTCAAGTGTTACACTGCTGTCATAATAAATGTTTCTGTCATTTTATTTTCTGTCCCAACAGTGTTGTTGATCCCACATCGCTCATTCCAGTTCCACAATACGCAAGTAACACCAAGTTCATTCAGACGAAGTCACAGTGTCAGGAAGTCCATGGGAACCAGAGGCATTAAACTGCCAAAGAGTCACGTACTAGAAAAGTCCCACAGTTGCTGTGTCATACTGATGTTCAACAGTTCCTGTTTTTATCTAATTTACTAAGGACACTGCCTACTGAGCCCTGTAATTGTGACAGTAAGGAGACCATGGCTGACTCACCAACGATACCTCTCATGAACCACAGACATCGAAGACCTCAAGGTGAATTCACCATCAGGTAAGAAAACGGTACAGGAAAACAATAATAGAGGTCATGTAACCACGAGGTCAGGGTATGACGGGTCACAGTATCTGTGACAATTGTCACAATGGTATTTGGATAGTTTGTTTCTTTTTATCTCAGTAGATTAACCATGTGAAAGTTGATCTTTCTGTCAATGGTCACACTACAATTCTGTTTTTCTGTCGTTTTTTGCTCATCTAGGACAGTGGACATTTTAATAGATTTTCCCCGGGATAGCTCCATGGCTGTGGGTTCTGTGTGCTCAAAGCGCTTTGTACAGATGGAAGCTCTGTTGTCTCTTAAGAAAACCTAGTTCAAAGACCAGTATAAAGATTGGACTGTGACAAAGCGCTTTGTACAGATGGAAGCTCTGTTGTCTCTTATGAAAACCTAGCTCAAAGACCCGTATAAAGATTGGACTGTGACAAAGCGCTTTGTGCAGATGGAAGGTCTGTTGTCTCTTATGAAAACCTAGCTCAAAGACACGTATAAAGATTGGACTGTGACAAAGCGCTTTGTGCAGATGGAAGGTCTGTTGTCTGTTATGAAAACCTAGCTCAAAGACCCGTATAAAGATTGAACTGTGACAAAGCGCTTTGTACAGATGGAAGGTCTGTTGTCTCTTATGAAAACCTAGCTCAAAGACCCGTATACAGATTGGACTGTGACAAAGCGCTTTGTGCAGATGGAAGGTCTGTTGTCTCTTATGAAAATCTAGCTCAAAGACCCGTATACAGATTGGACTGAGAATTGAGTCCAGGTTTCTTGCATGCTAGATGGCTGTTTTGTCCATCAGATCACACACAGTACAATGTAACACTATACAAATCAATACACAATAATACAACACAATATGATACAATACAACGCAACATAGTACAGTGTGATGCAATACAATACAAATTTAAACAATATAAAAAGTTACAACACAATATAAGACAATACAACACAATACAATACAATACATTACAAAATGCACAACACAGCGCCTTACCATACAATACAATACAATTCAATTCAATAAAACAATCAGAATTGTTTGTCTTCTAAACTGAATATATTTTCCGTCAAAATTCTTGGATCTGTTTTTGATATTTTTCTCTGTTGTTGTAATTTGATGAACTGTATGTTTCATGTTCATTATGAGAGTAAGCGAGCGTGTGTGGATGCGTGTTGAAACTGATGATGATTTGTATAGTGCACACATTTGAAGTGATTAGTAAGGACGAGCTTAATGTGAAAAAAATAATGTGAATATGACACAGGTATCAAACAAACGTTTGCATGAAACGAAAAATGTTTCCATGCAACACAATCGTTAAATAAACACATGTTTAACCCGAAAAATGGTTTCAGTAGGACATAATTCGTCAATAAACACATGTTTAAGTAAATCAAAAATCGGTTTGTCATGTACCTAATGCCATTCCCATCACTCATCTTTTAGTGGTGGTGACGTGATGCTAGAGTTTGTCTTTAGAGAGTCAGAAATTTTCCTAACGTCCTCTGAATGTGTCTTTGGAAGTGTAGATTTTTAAAGTCAGAATTCTGATTTTTCCCTGAAATTTCACTATCCTGCGTATTTGGGATACTTAACATTTTATCATTGTAAGGTGTTCAGGTTTGGAAATGTATCTTGTAAACTGTATCATTGTATCTTATTTGACTGACAGCAACAGTGTTAAGGTCACCAGTCAGATGGTGTCTTACGTCAGTGGAAGTCAACAGACTGCACTCCTTGTCCACTGATAACAGTCGTCAGAAACAGTGCTGCTGGATCACTCTCACTGATGATATTACACAGTACGCTGTTACATTACATTTCATGACACTACTCTACACAATATGACAATATATCACATAAAACTTACTGTTTGAAATCAAAAACAGGTGTGACTGCCCGCGTTTAAGCAAACAAGAACCAGAAAAATCAAGAAAGAAGAATACGAACGCGTATTTAATACAACAAGACAAGACAGGCGCAAATTTTCGGCCAGCTGGCCTTTGTCAAGCGTAAGATTACAAACAAACAAACACCAGATACATACATTATGAGAAAAAGACTGAAACTTCCCTGCTTCTGTGTCCAATGTGAGAAAAGGAATAAACTGACTAAGATGACATCATATTGTGGTTTTGAGTGAATATGATGTCAGAGTGGAAATGAGAACTATGACGCACTAGCGAAGAGCAGTATTTGGAATGTAAAGGATACCAGTATTAAATAATGCATAAGAGAAAATATAGGCATATTTTCGACAGAATGGGAAAATAATCAACCAAGAGGTATGGCTGATGTAAGTGGATCGTTCCTAGTGCAACGAATCCGGTCTGACCTTGGAATAGGAAGAAAAACATCCTAAACCAACAGCCAAGGTGCTGAAGGGAAAACCGAAGTCCCCGGGGAAAAAAACAACTTAGTCAGACGCAGCTGGGCCTGTCTTGTGAAAGGAGACTTCAAACATTGAATTTAAAATAAAAATGAAAATGAAAATAAAAATAAAAATAAAAACAAAAAGGCATTTTTGCAGCCACAAAGCCAGTACCTCACTGGGATGGGAAAATGGTGATAATATGGCCTATTTCGGTAAATCATCATCGAGATAACACATACATGGACTCAAGGGCACATCAAAAGCAGTATAAACATGAATTATACATGATGGACAAAAAATGTTATACCTATACATTCGAGCGAATACATACACATACACATACACACCAAGGTAAAAGTACATGCACGCAGAGCCATGTCCAGATAAAAGTACATGAAGTGGCATGATACTCAATTCAGTTGAGGAAATCTTTATGGTTTGTCATTGAGTCCATGTGGCTTGCGCGTACCAAGTTTATCTATAAGATGAGATTCTCTGTCTTTCCTGTCTATGGTGCTGTTACTGTATAGAAGCCACAAACCTTTCACTCCGTTGTTGTTGATTGAGTGGTCGAACTGGTTGAATCGATTTGAGATAGTTTTGTCTCTTTGATGTCGGATATCAGCCAAGTGTTCCTTGAAACGTGTATCAAGGGTACGTCCACTTTCACCAATGTACAGTTGAAAACATTTAGTACAGCTGATCAAATAGACAATGTTATAGGTTTGACAGTTAAAATGTTTTGTAATTTTCATGTGCGATTTTGGGGCCTCTGACTGTGGTGGCTAAACACACGAAAGGACATGTCCTGCATTTGGGTTTGTTACATGGAGAGGTTCCTGGAGGCTGGCTGGCTGGTTTTCTGAGTCTTGAACTGACCAGCAAGTCACGGGGGTTCGTGTCTCTTTTGTAGACAATCAAAGGAAGCTGGTAAAAAAAAGCGTTTTTTTTCTGCGGGAACTCCAGTTTTTCCTTCAGTCCCCTGGCTGTTGTTTAGGATGTTTTTCTTCCTATTCCAAGGTCAGACTGGATTCGTTGCACTAGGAACGATCCATTTACATCAGCTACACCTCTTGATTGATTATTTTCCCATTCTGTCGAAAATATGCCTATATTTTCTCTTATGCATTATCTAATACTGGTATCCTTTACATTCCAAGTACTACTCTTCGATAGTGCGTCATAGTTCTCATTTCCGCTCTGACATCATATTTACTCAAAAAACACATTATGATGTCATCTTAGTCAGTATATTTTTCTTCACATTGGACATTGCAATAGGGAAGTTTCAGTCTTTTTCTCATAATGTTTGTATCTGGTGTTTGTTTGTTTGTAATTTTACGTTTGACAAAGAACAGCTGGCCGAAAATTTGCGTCTGTCTCGTCTTGTTGTATTAAATACACGTTCGTTTTCTGCTTTCGTATTTTTTCAGGTTATTGTTTAAAGCCCAGCGAACTGCACAGAACCATATCGTGGCTATAGCCATTTCAAAACGTACACAACACTTAATTGAAAAACAAAAACCTGGAACAGAAAATTCAGTACACAAATCAATGCATTTGCATCCATAACCTGAGAACATGTCCCTTGTGTTGACCATTCCACCCAGTTTATCATCAGAGTGATTTTGAAAATAGAACCCTGAATACAAATGTAAACATAACTCACCTGTCTCACCTGTCAGCGTCACTGGGTTCAGTGTGGCCATTGCTCATCAAGACACCAGCATCTCTCTCTAGGCCGCTCTGCCTTGACTTTTGTGGACAATTGCTTGAAAATTTAGGCCACTGATGTTGGTTATATTCTTTGACTGTATGAGATTGGATGTCTGCCTTTCTTCCTTTTTTACCACTGTTTTTCCTTGAAAGATGGTTGCCATGAGGTCCGTGTT
>CM060308.1:104357917-104370417 GCA_030674185.1 Monoplex corrugatus | reverse complement strand
ATCAGACCCCCCTCTTATAATACAAATATTCTATCTCCAATTGATTGATTCTTTAACATACATTTGGTGCCAGTGTGATCAATCCCCCACAAATACCCCACCCCCTCCCCACCCCGGTATTTTCTAAAATGAAAATATCATTTTAGCTAACAAGAAAACCCCTACGGTGCAGGATGGGATCAAGAGCATCAATGCCTCACCACAATCTGAAAAATACCGCCCAAGCTCCCAACATCACATGGTGGCCAGTTCATCAAGCAAATGGGGGCTGTCCATGTGTTGAATAACCAATTCAGACCCACTCATCAATTGTCTTGTTTTCAAACTAAATGGCAAAGTGGGGAGATGACAAACTCCAGGACATGGCCACACAACACAGCAATCAGACCCAGACCACAGACACATTCTTGTACAGATTTTGTTCAACAGTATTAAGTTTTATATGATATACCACGTCATGGTGGCGATAGGCTTCCTCATGCGTATCCTGCGAAATGCTGCTTGAAGAATGACAACATGATGGATTTTGGAGGATGCTTTTTTTTGGTCTGGTTCTCATATAGAAGTCTCAGGTTTAAGATTTGCAGTTCAATTCCTTTTTGAATGGAAGCTAGTCTCATCATCATTACCATCTCCGTCTTCATCTTCTTCTTTTGCCTTATATTTCTGGCAGGAAGATCGTTAATTTGACATTTAAAATTCTTAAAACGTTCTTTCTCAGATACTGCATTTCTTAGCTTTGGTCTGTCAAAACTGAACCTTGGTTTTGGCCATTTCCTTGTATGCAAGAAAAATAAAAGATACTCTTATCAATTCATCGGAAATGCAGCTGTTGCCAGGAAACGCAAACATTTAGCTATATACAAACATATATCATTAAAACAATATCTTAGCTGTGATAACCAATCAAATTCGCTGGAAGCAGATCACCGGATCTATCATTCTACCAAAACAAAGAGCAATTCATTGAGATTTCCATTGTTATATCACGGAAGGTGTTTGGGGTGGTCATGTTTCATCGGATGGAATTTGGGTGATGTTCTGGAATGTGGGGGATGGTTGTATCACATGGTCCCCCTCAGACCGTATTGTTAGACGGGTAAGTAAGGTTTGCGTAATGAAGATCACGCCATCCACGATTGGACTGGTTACTCAACATTTTCCACTGACCTAGTCCCCCTCAGACCGTATCGTTACACAGGTACGTAAGGTTTGCGTAATGAAGATCACGCCATCCATGATTTAACTGGTTACTCGGCGTTTTCCACCGACCTCTAAGGGGGGGGGGGGGGGGAGAATATTCAAGCCCTATCTTACACGGGTACGTAAGGTTTGCGTAATGAAGAGCACGCCATCCATGATTTATCTGGCTACTCAACATTTTCCACCGAGCAGGATCTAACGCTCACATTGGTCTTATCCAACTATAGAGGGTAGGTTATCTAGTACACAAAAGGTTTCAGCAAATACCAACGTCCAAGCGAAAAGTCCAGGGCTGCCAGGTGCCAAAGATTGCTTGGTTATTTAAATTTCGATGTCCAATGAAAGACAGGTTAGTTATTCAAATTTCGATGTCCAATGAAAGACAGATGGGAAGGTTTTGTGACAGAAACAACAGAAACGCACTGTATAAAAGCCAGAAAGTCAATCACTATAGGAATTCACCCATTCGATTGCCACCCAGGGTAGATCGGAGAACCTAGAGAGAACCTTGAGAGAAGCAGAGAGTCTGGAGTCAGCCATTGAGTCAGTGAGTGAGAGACCTTCCAACCTATCTTAGAGGTATGTAATCCCACGTCTCATTCTATACTTTCGATAGGGTAGGGATAGAAGTAGGTAGTATGTTTGATTTTCCATGAAGCAAAGAGAGAGGGAATAGAGTAGGACATAAGGAAGTGTTCAGCATTCTAGTGATATGCAAGTCCTGATGATTCGTAGTGCATCTTAGGATTTTAGGAATATTAGGCCCCCGAACAGTAGGAATGGTGAATCACGTTTATGCTGAAGTTGATTGATTAAATAAATACGTCGTAGTTATTAATCTATGTGTGGACTGCTTATGAGAATCATGTCTAGTGTGGTTAGTGCATTTCTTCTCGTCACTCTCCTTCCTTGTTGTGTGTGTGACTTCTAAGTAGAGAAACACTTTGTTATATAAATATACATCCCCAATCCTGTTATAGACAACCCAACACAAATATTCCTTCTTGCGATAGTTGCGTGGAATTTCCTTTCTATATAGAGATCACACACAACAACGATAAAAGGAGAGAAACGAGTAGAAACGCACCAAGCACACTAGCAATAACTTTCAAAAGCAGTCCACACATAGCATTATAAGTCGTTATAGTTTCTTTAATCAAGCATGTTCAACTTAAAGCATAATCATTCTTCCTCTTATTCTTAATTGCCTATGTCCTAAAGCAATCCTACTTCTTTGCCGATCAGCTCTAAAACTCTGCACTGAAATAAAATATCAACGTACCTTGACTACATGTTTCTGGCAAAGGCTTAGCACCTCTGCCAAGTTGAGTGGCCCATCTCCTAACACAACCGTGACTGACTGACCATTCTGTCTCTGTGTGTCTGTCTTTGTTTCTGTGTTATTTTCCCTTTTCATTTATAGAGCGTGAATCAGAAAACGCTGGGGCTCTGACCCCACCTATCTTAAGACGACTTTCAAGAAAGTTCCTCAACTTGAGAGTGCATGAAGGAGGGTTGACGTGGACAAGCACAGGCCAGAACCTGTCCACTGAAACAATGGACCGCTCTCTTCCACTGCGGCGATCCTCGAACACATCCCCAACACAGCTGCGTGTACAACTGGCTCTACTGGTTAAATGTCTCGTTTACAGTTTACATAAGTGTGAGAACAGCTGTGCTGCCCGATCCTAAGCCATCAGTTGAGAGGCTAGTTTGTCTGGCTGGCCAGATACTGTCCACTTCATTTTTCACACTGAAGTACCGGTAAGGGCCTGTTTCTACTTGAGGGGTTGTACGTTGATTAATCCTAAGATTTCACTACAGGCTAGTTCGTCTGCCTTACCAGACATTATCAACATCTTGGCTCAGACTGAAGTACATGTATGGGCCTGTTTCTACATGAGTCGTTTCTGTGATAGTTACCTCACTGCAAATTTGATCAGTAACTGGAAAAATGTATTTTGTTGTTGTTGCTGCTGTTTGTTTCTTTGTTTTTGATTGACACCAAACTGCTCAATCCACATATTTTTCATATCCAAAGCCAGATTCCATGACTTACTTTCAGAAGATAATTTACTGAATAGGAAAATGCACAAGTAAAAAATACATTCTTTACGATTCACTCTTTAAAGGGATTGCTCAAATGTTGGTTGTTTCACTTTGTCGACACTTCCATGTCTTTTTGTCAAATATAGTAACCGTCTACAACTGTCAGTAATACACTCAAATACCATTTCGAAGGTGAAAGGGGGCTACTTCATCACAAAAGTAGTTGCCCTTGCCTATGATGAGTCAGTTCTTTTAAGTTTTTGTCCATCTTTTGACAGGAAACTTCCACACTGTATCCAACCATACGATGCAATTTGAGTTAACGTTTGCTGTGGATATTAAGTTTCCTAATGCAGTCCATGCCATTTTACATCACAAAAGACTACAGGACACCAACAAAGTAACCTGACAAACGTATAGTCTCCTCCAGTGGGTGGCCTGACGGTGTTTTTTCTCACTGCTCCTTTGTCTCACTGAAAACGGACAGTGAATGAAGCAGCTGTAAATCCACAGTGACAGAATAAGTGTGTTTATGTTTGTGTGTGTGTGTGTGTGTGTGGTCTTTGATTAGATGTCTATGATCTAAAATGATTTTAGACAAAAAAAGGGGGGAATAGAGGAGGAGTGAAGAGGATGTTTGAAAATTGTCAATTTTGATCTTGAGAAAAGATGATAAAAAAAAAACTGTTTCGAGGTGGGGAAGGTAAAACTAACAAATAACGTTACCATATATAATGATCTAAACAAACAAAATTAATAAATATCTTGAAGAAACGAATCAAAATTAAAACTAAGAACTGACTAACCATAACAGTGAACAAGTGAAATAACATTTTATAGATGATGAGGCAAATATTTCAGAAACAGTCCTCATAGATACTGTAGGAATATGTCGTTTTACCCTAACGCAAGAACAAATATGACTATGTGTTATCTTCTTTCCACACAGACCACACTCTGTTCTTGGTGTATTTGTTTTGAATGCATCAAGTTTCCATCTATACATAATGGATTGTACAACTGTGCTGGCAGGAAACTGCTTAAGTATTTTGCTAACTTCAAAGTTCATGTGACATTTATCATACATTTTCTGTTTTCCTTGGAACTGCTTCCAGACGTAGGTGTCCACTAAAGTGTAAAACTCGAGCAACGAGAGAGAAAGCTGGATATTGTCTGAATCTGTCAATTTTATCATTATAATGAAGAGAACTATGAGAAGGTATCCAGCAGAAAGTAATATCACTGCCTCTTACATGACAATACATTACATGAAACTTACTCTTATTGTATAAAACCCAGCTGGCTGCACAGACGATATCAGAGCTAAATCCGTTTTAAAACATGCAGGCATCTTGTTGAAAAAAAAAGGAAAAGAAAATTAAGCACGTATATCATAGCATCCCCGCCCGTTTTAAAACACACAGGCATCTCCTTAAAAACAATGGAAAAGAAAATTAAGCACGTTTGTCATTGCATTTACGACCATAATCTAAGGATATGACCCTGGCGTTGATCTTTCTACACAATTCATCCTATAGGGATTTTGAAAAAATTAACTCTGAAACAAACGTAAACATAAATAAGGACACTAAAACATTTTCTGAAGAGCTGTGTCAAAGTTACGTTGCTGCCGCTAATCCTGTTCTTATTGCTATTGTTGCTGTTGTTGCTTTTGTTATTGTAGGTGTTAATGGTGGTGGTGGTACCAGTGTGTCCGCTACTGTTACATCACATTCCTTGGCTGGATAATTGCCGAACTAATTTTTTACCATGAATCATTCGGATTTCACTACTCCTTAGTGTTTTTGAAGACCTGATACAAGGAAACAGACAGCTCATCAGCTTTAGGAATTCCTTTCTGAACCTGCTGCCTGTCAGACAGTACAGATAAAAGTTCAATGAATAGTTGAAATAGCCGATACATCTGACAAGATCCGTTATAAACATCCCTAATATTTTATCTTCCATTCCCTCCCTGCTCTCAATAAACTAATGGACTATCACATCCCAAACGGCACGAGGCAGGGTGAAGACAATGAAGGACACAGACACAACCAGAGCTGTAAGAGTGATGGAATTCACTTTCTTCTCTCTGTCCACCTGCTGTCGGTGTGTAGTAACAAATGAATCACCAGCTTCCGTCAATGACGTTCTTAACTTTACCACAAGCACCATGTTGCTTGTCACTAGACAGATGAACGGTGGTACTGAAGATATTACAAGGTCGATTTGGGGCCACAAGTAAATAAAAAATGCCAGATAATATTTCTTGAAAGTACAAAACCCACCTGATATTTCATGTCCATAAAGAATGTGACAGCAAACCATACTGATAACTATGACGACACTCGCAGTCATGACCCAGGATGTCTTGGCTGTACATATCACATTCACACGATGTGGCCACACCACAGACAAGCCCCTGTGTGTCACCATCACCACCACAAGCCAAGCAGAGCAGTTAGCAGCTGTATATGTGAGGAATTTACCAACTTTACATATGACGTCCTGAAGGTTAGGAAAGACAATCCCTGTTACCATTATGATTGAGCTCTGAAGTGGTCCTAAGACAATAAAACAGAGATCAGACACAGCTAGACACAGGAAATAACGGTCCAAGGAGGAACTTTGTCTTTCAATCGATGAATAATAACGATAATCATCACGCTGACAAACACACCCAGGACAGTATTGAAAGTCGAACACATAAGCAAGACTTGTCATATCAATATTGTTAATGGCATGGAGTCAAAGTCATAAATGTAAGTTGAGGAGATAGAATCACCTGTTGTGATGTTGGACATAGTCATGATCAAGTGTGTTACATGTCTTTTGCCCATTTTCCTGGAGGCAAATCAGCTTTTTATGAAATATACAGTCAGTGGACACTGAAAATATTGTGGTAGTTGTGTCTGTTTTCAGTATAGGTTTATTCAAAATAATCATTGGTTATATTGCCATTTAGAATACAGATTGTGTGGATTGATTAGTAAAAGGTGTGTATGGAATCAGAATGACCACACGCAATATTTATTAACAGCTAGAGTAGTAAACATCCTCAATATGAAATTCTGACATCCCGACTTTTCCTAACACAAGCAAAATGAACACGTCGAGCATGTACAGTTTTCATAAATTATACAAAGCAATCCTTGTTATACGACAATGGTGGGTATGCTTATAGCCTAAACTGCTAATAGCTGTCATCATCATCACGTGCCCTGCCACGTGGCGTTGGCGATCATGGCCCTCCATACAATTCTATAACTTGTCGCAGCAAGTACATCTCCCACTCTATCTGTAATCAGCCATCCCGCAAGTCCGTCCAATATTTTCTCCCTGGATCTACCTGGTGTTCTCTTTCCCTCTGGTTTTCCTGTTGTGACCAGGTTCTTTAATTTCTCTTTCTTAAACAAATGTCCTATAACTGTTGCTTGTCTTTTTCTAATTTTCTTTATCAATGACCTTATTGTGTCTGCTTCTTCCAAGACTGCCTTATTCGTTTTCTTTGTTGACCATGGAACTCTTAACATTCTTCTTAGAAACCACATTTCAGTTGCCTCAATTTTGTATAACAGTATTGGTTCTATACAAGACCCAAGAACTCTTTTCCTAATGTTAATTGATAGGCATTTGTTGGTAAGAACGCTTTTCGTCTTCTTCAATGCTGTTTTGGCTTGGCCTATTCTGCTGGCTATTTCTGATGTGCATCTACCGTCTGGTGAGTTGACTATTCCCAGATCCAAAACAAGATTGACTGCCCGCGCCCAAGCAAACACAAACCAGAAGAACAAGAAAACCAATGTAAGCGCGTCTCCAACAAGACAAAACAAAACAAGCGCAAATTTTCGGCCAACTAGCCTTTGTCAAGCGCGAACGCACGGTCACAGACAAATCACAGACACCAAACAATGGATAATAAAAACGGGACTAAAAAAACGGGACAAAAACTTCCCTGCCGCCTCGTCCACTGGACGAGGCGTTAGGGAAGTTTTTAGTCCGTTTTTATTCCCAGATGTTGTATTCCCAGATGTTGAAATTTACCGTTTTGTCTCAAAGTTTGTTATTTAGCGTGAGGGAATTTCTTGTTTTTTACTGATCACCATGACTTGAGTCTTCTTGCTATTTAGCTTCAGCCCTTTATTTTGGCTATTTCTATTTCTATTATATTCATAAGGTTTTGTAGGTATCTTTCATATTCTCCAGTTAGCATGGTGTCATCTGCGTAGCAAATGATGTTTATCATTTTTCCTCCAACCTTTATCCCAGGGCATTCTTCTAGCTTGCTCAAGATGGTTTCGCCTGGAAAATGAACACAAATCTTATGCCGAATATAACCCTGCCTGACCCCTCTTTTGATATTTTGGGAAGAGCTTATGTCGTTTTCTATTTTCATTGCTGAAGTTTGTTTTCAATAATATTTCTGATCATTCTGAGTTTTTCCCATCAGTATAGAGCCTTTATAGTTGGTTGATCAATTATTCACGTCATACCTGATCAAAAGCCTTGGTATAATCTACAAAGCATAAATATAAGTCCTTATTCAACTGGACTGACCTCAATATGATAGTTCTTAGAATGCATACGGCATTAACAGGTTCTTTTTGTTTGACAAATCTACACTGTTCTTCTGATATTTATCTTTATTCCTTGTCCTCATCATGATTATTCTTAACAGGACATTTGTTACATGATTCATCAAGCTGATTGCACAATAGAGTTCGCATTCTGTTTCCTTTGGAAGTGCATGGAAAATTGATTTTTACATATCTTTGGAATTTTTCTGGTGTGAATTTTGTTTAGGGGGACTGTTACTTTTTCAATACCAAATTCTTCTAGGGCCTCAATTATTTTTGTAGAAATATTGTTTAGTCCTGTGGGAAAATCTATATCTATCAGATACAGTTCCAAAGAGTAATAGGTTGTAATTTCATGAAAAAGGGAATTCTTATATGTTTGTTCTTTATATATATATATATATATATATATATATATATATTATATATATATATTATATATATATATATATATATATTAGTAAGTGTCTTTACACTGTATATTTCAGCGTAGATTTATTCAAGGTTTGATTGTTCCATACATGATTCATTCTAATATCATAACGATGTTTTTTCTATTTTGTAATATTTTAGTACCTGTTTCCTTGGCGTCAGATATTTGTCTGACTCTAATACGTGAAATCAATATCCTAGTGCTTGACATATGAATCACTGGAAATCGTCCTACGCCATCTAATATTGGTAGATTCATAACGTTTTGTATTATTTCAAGCCACTGCTTACATGATTTATATGTATCTCATCATGGGGTAAGATATGTGATAGACGCTTTTAGAATGATGACTTGAACGTGCAAGTAGGTTTTTGTCGCTGGAATCTTCTAAATGTAGAAACCATGTGTGTGTATATATACATACACACATATATGTATAATATATATATATATATATATATATATTATATATGTGTGTGTGTGTGTGTGTGTGTTGTGTGTGTGTGAGGGGGTGTGGGTGTGGGTGTGAGTGGGTATGGGTATGTTTGTGTTTCTGCATGTGTGTGTATCCATCCCAGACAATTTTCTGAAGTTGTAATGATACATCTGAACTAAGTATTCCACTCCAACTTTCCCTTCACAATGCACCACTACATGTGAAAGATACAGTCAAACAGATCAATACACGACTCGTAAAATAGAAACCTGAAGACAGCAAAATGTTATGTCTCCCACACTTGCCTGAAAGATGTAATCAATAAAATTCACTTCGCTTACTAACGGCACTGCTTGTGTGATACGACGTCGGTATGACAACTACATGGCAGATAACAGATACGATACAAAGGAAAGTGGTGATACTGTGGTCTGATGCTACAGTTCTTAACCCGACATAAAGTTCCCAGAACTAACTAAGTGTTTCTAATCCTTTGGGTCTCTGTTTTTCTCAGTAGTAACTTCAGTTTTTGACTTCTTTTGCCACCTCCGTGCTAGTGGTAACTTCCATGTCAATGTTTGCGGTGTTATCATTGGAACAGCAAGATGGCAGTTATAAACACCATGGGGTAGGGAGGCACTCATTATGTCTGGATTCATGGCTACACACACATTTTTGACACTCACAGGTCTACAACAAGACTCTACCAATGTGATCCAAACTCGGTAACAGAAATAGTTTGGGGATTTTAAATAGAGATAGAAAAGTGGAAAACTAAATCATATTGTTATGATCAAAAGAGCAAATGGGCATTAACATTCTCAAAAAAATTGCATTTTCATTCCTTTAAACTGTCTTCAAGACTGATGAAAATTTAGACATAAATCCAATAGGTAAAATCTCAAGACCTTATGAACGCACAGGATTTATGTGCAGGCTTAAGGCTTATGCCATGTTCGTTTTTTTATCTTGTCCGTCACCAAGCATCATCAGTATCGGTGTGTGTAGGAGTTATTCTGTGAACGTAGACATTACATTGAGGAACTCATACTGAAACTGAACATCGGTTGGACAAAAGATAAGAAAGCAAAATGCATGATAACTGGGTAATCTCTGAAATTTGTCAGATTATGATATGCTTTGCATGCAGATACATACATTACTTATATTCATAAACACTAGGTAACAGAGAAATCAAAACACGCCATAACAATTGACGAACACCATAGAAAAAAAACCAAGTTTACTCATTTTTTTATAATGAATCACATACAACCGGTTATGTTTATTGTACACACAGCCATGTTGTCACATAATTTGCCAGTAAGGAAGGACGTGTGAAGCACTCTAACAAAAAAGAGAGAAAGAGAGAGAGGGAGGAGGGGAGAGAGAGAGGAGAGAGGGAGGGGAGAGAAAGGGGAGAGAAAGAATGAGAGAGAGAGAGAGAGAGAAAGAGAAAGAGAGAGAGGAGAGAGAAGGGGAGAGAAAGAATGAGAGAGAGAGAGAGAGAAAGAGAGAGAGAGAGAGAGAGAGAAAGAGAGAGAGAGAGAGACAGAAGAGAGAGAGAGAGAGAGAAAGAGAAAGAGAGAGAGTGAATGGCAATGCGTAGAAAAAAAAACATGCCAAATAAACTCCTTCATAGCCTGCATGCAGTTGAAGTCCATGACCAATGGTATTTATAATATATCTGTGTACATTGTTTTGTTACCACAGATAATACAGTAGTTTTTTTTTTTTCATGTTTTAGATAATACAGTAGGGTTGAATTGACTTGAATTGAAAGAAATTTTCTGTTTTCAGAGAGCTTAAGTCAGAAACAAAACACATAAAAGAGATGTTTCTCCACCTGACTCTTTCACTTTGAAAGTATTCATAAAATGTCTGCAGGTGTGTGCAGACCTGCTAGTTCCTAAACCCCTGTCATGTGTATATGTGTACTCTCTACTGATGGAAACCAGTCCCACATCCTTAACGGAATAGTTGCTTGAAAAGTAAATCAAAACTCCTAGTTTGGTTTGGATATTTTTCCTATATTTTTATTTGATTGTTTGTCAGTTTGTTTTTGTTTGATTGTTTATTTGTTTATTTTCTTCTGGTAGCTTACAACCACGCTTTTCGACGTGTTCTGCAAATCCAAAGTGGATTATGTAATCACTATGAAATGTAAAAGATATATATTTCATGGTGGGATCATCACAAATGTTCCTACAAACTTTACACAAGCCTCGTGAACCAACCATCTCATTCATTTCAAGAAACAACGTTGTCAGTATGAAGTAGTCTCCTTTTTACAGGAGCAGCACTGGTTGATGGTCGCGGCCACGTGTGTTCAGTGTCTCTGCACTCATTAGTGAGCTTTGTTTAGGAGAGATGAGTGCTATATCAATGATACAGTCTGTGTCTCCTTGGCTTGCACCCATATGGGTTGGTGACGTTGTTGTGATTGGGCTGAGATGGATATCGCACAGCATGTCTTCCAGAGCACGTCCTTGGGTATTAGTACCATTCTGATCCCACACTGCAGATCTTGCATTTGAGATCGCCACATACCACAGTAATTCCTACTTTATAATAATAATAATAATTACAATATTTATATTGCGCAAAATCTTGATAAAATCAAATCTAAGCGCTGAAACACGCCCGCACACACACACCCACGCGCGCCCGCACACACACACACACACACACACGCATGGCTATAAATGGGGAGAAAGAATAAAAGCAAAGGAAAATTATAGAGAGCATATTATATACAATTATATATTACAATGCGATTCCCCTCCGTTAGTTTCTTCTAGGAAGTTCCACGTTGTTTTTGAGGTACAGGTTCCTGGGTGTACATAACCATTGATGGGTACAAGGTTTTTGTTTTTTCATTTGTCACTTGAGGCTTATGCCCAGCAGTTCACATGAAAGAGTACACCATCGTTCTAGGTCTGACATGGTCACTTTATCTTTTAGGTTCTTTTGGAGGACTATAGCCAGCCTTCTACCATCACGTTTCTGAATCACTATGAAATCTTCAAAGTCTATTGGTTTTACTTGAAGCGTTCCAGTTTCTTGTAGACACAGTATATCAAAGTCATATGTTAAATACTCAATGTTTAGCATCCTCTCCATCTGAAAATGAAAATATTGAAATGCCTAGTATGGCTCATCAACATGGACAAAAAGAAATGTTTCCCGACCTGATTATTTTACCTCTCAAATCTTTACATAGACAAAATAAATTAGCAAAGCCCTTTAAATTGTCTTCGGGTGTACGCAGACCTGCTAATGCCTAACCTGCTTTAGTGTTTATACGCACACAGACCATAAAACATGTACACTAAAAATCTCTGTGTTGTATGTTCAGCTGTGTGGTCATTCACTTCTAACCACAGTGGCTGGGTGGTGAAGTCATACGTTTTAATTTGCAATTCTCCAGAGTGATAACTTACGTAACATGTGTGTGGGGGTGTTTTTAATCTCCAGACCACTTTTCAAATTGCAGAATTCATCTCTCTTCCCCTTTCACACCATATTTGGGTTCTGTCTACGCCGACTGTCTCCCTACTCTCCTCCCATTCATCACTGACATCATCAACACTTCTCTTCAAACTGGAACTGTCCCAGATTCTTTCAAGTCTGCTATTGTTCACCCTCTCCTCAAGAAACACAATTTAGATCCAAATGAACTGAAAAATTACCGGCCTATCTCTAATCTCTCTTTCTTGTCAAAACTCCTTGAAAACGTCGTCCTCAACCAGCTGAACTCTCACCTGTCTGCCAACAATCTCCTCAATCCTTTCCAGTCAGC